>WOGP01002208.1:0-17191 GCA_015342065.1 Leptinotarsa undecemlineata
ATGTTTGGTTTTTGAAATTCGGTTACGGCGTTGTTGAGTTATTGCTTAAAATGTAAAGTCTTGAGAACGACTATTATTTTTTTAAATATCTCATACATGATTTTTGAACTCTTTCAATTCTGAAAATGTCTTTTCTATCCAGGCATGAACCATAATACAAAACATCACAAGATGCAAAATGACTCATCACAAGCGCATTTGTCAACTTTATTTTCGAACTCATGTAACATATTTGAACACATTCTGTGACATGATTTGTAAACCTTAAATTCACGTCCATTTTGATACCTATATATCTTTCCTTCGTTCTTCTTACAATATCTTTCTAACTTTTCCAACTACTCTTCCTACTGTATATTCTCTCCTTTCAATTTCCTGATTTTTCCGTTAAATATTTTTCCAATCGTCAATTTTATATTCAATTCACTGGCCAGTATACTTTGTTGAACTTTTTTTCGCTGTTCACAAAAATGTCTTCTCTTAGGAGTTCCATACTAACAAAACCAATTTGGCAACTATGGAGTAGAACTTCAATTTGTTTACATAGTTCGAATGGCCAACTGATACTTTCATCTGCAGATTTTGTATCGAGATTTTATTCACTTACATGGATACTTGACGAACTCATATGATAACTGATGAATATTCGATATTTTTCAAAGATATACACAGATTTTTTAAATTACCTATGAAACTTGAAAGTTCAATGAAACAGAGAACATTGAAACTAGGTTAGAACACGTCGCGTGCCTCCAAACGAAACATCTCCCTGTGCAACCCCTTCCTCCAATCCCTTAGATGCAATCCCGCAGAACACCCCTCACTCCGTTAGAGTCGAATGTATTTTAAAATTTCAAACTCCACTTCAACCGCTAACAGCTCAAACGATCGCTTTGAGTTCGCAACTTAATTGTTCGTGTTTTATTTTCAGGTAACAGGAGTTGTTGGAAGAGCGGAAACACTTTCATCGGTCTTCTTTCTGGCAGCTTTCATCCTGTACAGCAAGGCGACCAGGAGTAAAAAGTATACAGGTAGGATTTTGTTTTGAGTTTTTTGTTTGTTTCGTGACCATCAAAGACGCAGTGATTTGAGTTTTGTTAGGCGAAAATTAACGAAATGTAAAGTGGATATGTACTGCTGTTGAAGCTGTGAAAGACACTAATGGATAGATAGTAATATAAAATAGACTAGGAAATCATCAACAAGATCTGTGATATATTTCTAGAATTTGCCGAAAATAAAACACATATCTCCATTGATATTCATTTAATAACTGTCAAAGGCAAACTAACTGTACTGGCATACATTCACACATTACAGATACCATCCCCTACAGAAAAATATCACATTTTTGTAGAAAACATTTTTGAATGTTTGGTTTCACGATTCAGCTGACCCTTCTCTACTACTAACTGTACAAGTTTCAACTTTGTTGGGGAAACAAATTGTCAAATCAATTTTCCCAGAGTATCTATTAGAACCAGATTCAATTTCATGTTCAGTAATAACTATTACATTATGTTGATTATTATTTCCATTTAACATCACTCAAATTTGTGGATTTGCAAATTTTTCCAGAAACTATTTGTTCTAGACTATGCTATCAGTATCCCAGTCAGTAAAATTACATGTCATTTCCGTTTTCATTTGAATTAGTTATAATGTCTTTCATAATATATTTTTTTAAACTAATCAGTATTTTTTGGGAATATCCATAAAGAAACATACAAAATTTTGAAATTAATTATACCACTTTAGATGTAAAAAATATTGAAGAATAAAAAAAATAACTGATCGACAATAAACGATATCCCGTGAGCAAAAAATGTATCACAATTTCTGTCCTAATTATGGCTTTGTTGATTTTTTTTCAAGAAAAATTTTTATGAATTCAAGGCTTTATTGAAGATTCTTGTTGGAAACATTGAAAAAATTATATTTTTCACTTCCAATTAACATTTAGATATGTTGCAGAATGATTTTTTCAATATTCCATTTGTTAATGATAAAAGCGACATATATTCACATTTTTAGATAATGTTTCATTGAATCAAATTCTTCATAAAAAATGCACTGTATATGAATGGAATTTTTATTATTAATGCAATGAATGACTTTTAGAAAAACTCATTTTGAAGAAACCCTTTAATTGTTCAACATTAAATGTTAATTTTTTTACCATTGAATAAGTATACTATCATGATACTAATATAAATTATGAAATAACAACAACAAAAATTAATTGATGCTCCGGGGTGACTTGATTGATTTCAGTGCCGTAATTGCTTTTTCAGCTGCAAGAGAACGCTAAAAAACCTGCATCACCAAATCATCTGAAGATCTTGATCTACCAATGTCCTCTGTTTCTCATGTCAAATGTAAGGTGTCTCTAGATACTCAAATACATTTAAGATATTGCCAAAATATTTAGTGACATGACTATCGTCAACCTTAAATCCGTTCATTTCGTCTTTGACCAACCACCGTGGACAATGACTACATGAAAATTATAATGGTGGTCTGCTAGATTGCAGTATTCGAACCTTCTTTCGTCAGAGGTTGTCTTTGAATAGTCAGATGGTTTGGCACATATTTGGTAATACAGGTGATCATCCCCCGTTGAAAGTTCTATTTCCAGATGATTTAACAATAAGCTTTGCACGGATTGGTTATCAGTCATATTAGGAAACGCTAGTTGAAGTTCCAGAAAGTCACATATGTTTTTGCTAACTCTTGAACATGTACTACAAAGTAAACTAGTGAGGATTTTTCCAGCAAAAAATTTACAAACAGACGACGAGATAGACTGTACGAAATCATTCAATCCCGAGGGGTAAGGAGTATTGTTTCTGCTATTTTCCTGCTCAAGAACAGTATTCAAGAAGAACCCCAAGGATTCAGAACAATCCTCTTGTCGTCCTTACGAGTTTCTAGTGGACTTCAATAACTGTATGAAACCGGTTGGTGGGAAAGATGATACATTCTTAAGAAACTGCAGTTGCGTGAACAGGTGTTTGAGTTTAGTGAATCAGTAGGAATCATTCTCATTCTCGTTCATCGTTAAAACCTGGTTCTTGAAATTCTTCTTCATGAACAACACTTGTGGAGTTATTTCCTGAATTACCTAATCCCATTTTCTTCGCAAGATTTTTTGGACAACTGACTACTGATTTGTAAGGATAGGAAAATAGTTGTGAGCTAATAATAATTCACATTTTGAAATTTTCTAATGACAAAAAATTGATGCAAGTAGCGAATTATCCATTAGTGAAATTGTTTCATATATTTCCATTGAATTCCTTCTCATCTAATCATACATGGATATTTTCCATTTCGTTTTTTTTTCACTACCCATTAAAAATAGAATGCAAAAGTTCATTTGTACAAAACACATTTTTGTTCAATAAATAACGGCGATCGAAACAAAATATTCGTTATGCAATACACAGAAACGGGAACAATAAGAGTGATAATGCGTCATGAAATTGATCCCCTTCTATTGATATTTTGTGTCAAAACAAAAAGTATATTGACGAATGCATTTGATAAATGAAATTCTAGAAACGATTATTTTTTAGAAAATGAGTAATTAGAATTCAAAAAATTTCAATTATTTCATGAAAAATGAATGTGAAAAGAAAGGAAAATATGTATATTCAAGTAGCTTCTATCAGATTGTAATTCAATAAATCAGCACTCCAGACAAAAAAGGTTCAAAGCTTCATTCATGTTTAAATTTTTTAGCGTAAATCTTTTGTGAATATCACAACTTTTTTTTTGAAAAGTTACCAAAGTTTTCATATGAACCTCCAATTCGAAAAAAAAATTTAATTACCGAAATAACAATTATTTTTTGATCTTTTACTCCATTCGAACGATTTGAAATTCGTTTAATATCTGAGTTGAATAGTACATACGGTGGTAGGTATTTATCAGAAGAATGTCTCATGAACGTGGAAATTAGTTGAATGTTGATGGGTATTTTACCATTTTGAAAGATGTATCAGGAAGTGGGAGGAGAAAATCAAGTAGATTCATTAAATCAAATTGTTCTGCCTTTCGACAAATGCTAAACAACATGAAATTTCATTAAAGTAAATTGCTGAAAGTTAGCTCTTTGCTACTTCGTTGATATAAGTTGAGCAAATACTCTGTTATAACAACTCCACATATCAAAAATAGACATATAGGAATCTCTTTGGATATTTCAATTCTTACGTGGAAGAAGTCTCAACGAGCCATGAAGTGTTCGAGTCGAGACTGCGTCTATAAAACATACAAATAACCCGATAGCAGGTGGAAGTTTCCCAAATTGAAATCTGTTTATATCGTTATGGCAATGAAGATGGATTTTTCATTTAGTATTACGATCACTATTATTAGAGTATGGAAAAATATGAGTACTTGAGCTACATTCTCTGATAAAATCACGTTTCGACACTCATGAATAAGTATTCAAACCCAGTGAAACATCCAAGAAAACAGTTTGAGGAATTATTCTGTGTAGCTATGATATTTGAGTGCTGAGTTGTTTCCACGAAAAAATTTAAATAGGTCAGATTGGTATACTGAAACTTATAATAATAATGAGTTAGTTCAGACTGAAAATTGCTGAATACTATGAATTCGAGAATGTTGTTCATAATTGAAATCATAATATTTCTTTTTATTCGAACATGGGAAATAATATTTTAATTACTTTAAAGTTCATAATTTGGGAGAACTAATTTTAAAATCCAATGAGTATTTCTTTTGCTGAAAAGCTTACAAATATTTCATGTATGCTACAGAAATTCAACAGATCTCATTTGGTGAGGTATTATGAGTTTTCAGATTTTTATGAAATACGCTCTATTTTCAAACAATATAAATTTATTCAACAATTTCTATTTTGTTTTCTTTGAAGTAGTAGCAGTTGGAAGATTCTCCATAACAAATTTCTTCACTTTCTCAATATTTGCATCGATTATTGATGTGCTGAGGCGTCCAGGGCGCCCTTCTGTGAAATGCTTGTACAATCACTATATGCCACTATCAACATTTCAAGTGTTTTTGAGTAATTAATTCCAATTTTTACACACATTTTTAAGCTGATTATTAGATCCTTGTTTTTAATACCAGAACACTATCAACTTTTATGTCTCTCACTAACAAACTAAACATATCAAACAGCTAAAGCTAGTTAACATATGTCCAAAACGAGTGTACGAACATGAAAAAATAAAAAATCGCCAATCAAATGAACATTCACCTTATTTTTTAACAGTCCACGTATCTGTAGAATTCTGTTTAAATCTTTTTTTGTTAACCAGGTAAGGATTAACGAGGTTATCCTTTCAATGTCCGATTCCCAACAAAGAATTATATTTATAAGGAAATATTTCCAAATAAATTTCGAAACAATAATCTCACCCAACTACATGTCTGTCGAAAAAGTACTTCCTCGGCTAATGTCACGCTGAATATTGAATTATATCTGACAGACATATATGCAAGATATATTTCCAGATATATATGTATCTCTCTTCGATATTTTGTCACTATTGATTTCTGGTATGGTTTTGATATATATGATGTTTTTTCCCGCTTGGGGCTTAGTTTACGAGGAGTTGTTACTAGTTAAAAATCTCTTTCTCTCAGACAAAGGTTTCATATGTAGCGGAGCCGTGTTGAAATTAATCGAGTCACAGACAGTTTGCTGTCTGCGTAGGATCTTTTCTGAACTGACGAGAGATAATACTTCGAAATCGCGGTCTGCAGGTGATCTACTTGAATAATTTCAGCATGGTTTTGCTGCTGGATGAACGAGAAACATCTGCGAGACTAACCTCTGTGAGGAATTTTGCATGTCATATATATTTCAATATCTAGCGTGGTATTAGCCGGGAAAGTAGTTGTTTTCCGACAGACCTTTACCACACCCTACTGTGTAGGTAGTTGGGAGAGATTATTGTTTCGAAATTCATTTAGAAATATTCATTTCCTGATACTTATTTATCTCTCCTCGATAGTTGTCACTTTTGATTTCTGTTGAGGAATTATATAGTATCATGGTTATATACAGCACCAATTGAAAATATATTGATAAGAGTTTTTCAGAGATTGAAATATGAAGGTTTGGAAAAATAGTGTAAGCTAGAGTTCAAATCAGACAAATATTAATGCCACATATTCATTCTTTTTCGTGGTATATTTTATGAATAAGCAATTCAAATGTTCATAAGTTCAAAGCAGAAACAATTTTGGAACATATACTAAGTAATTATGTTTTTCAACAATCACACATTCCAAAAATAGTTTTCGGTAATACGAAAACGTAGATTTCCTACCTAGTGACATAAAGCATTTCAGTGATTCAGTGTAATTATGCTAATTTTTCCAAATATTGTCGTTTGTTGTCAACAGATGGTTCGAATTGTATTTTCATCAATCACAAATTATGATTTTCAAAATTCAAGTCATCACAAATACAGAACCAGAAATTTAAAACATTTTCAGTTAATACCAACATAAATCCCAAGAAAGTTATTAGCAAACCTATCCAAAATATTCATTTGACATATTTCAGAAACATGCCCCAGAAGATTTGGAATCACGTATATTGTCATTCATTGCTCAAAAGTAAAATATCTCAGTTATATGCTTACCGTTTAAAAATGCAGTAAGCATATTTCACAGTAAATATCAAATAACGGAGGTTATGAATACTCTGACCCATTACTTGATGAAGATTGATGATACTATATATGATAATAATATAATTTATACAATAAATTTCATTTTAAACGTGTTTCGTTACGAGGTAACTTCATCAGTAACAGTAATTGATGAAGCGACCGTGTAGCGAAACGCGTTTTGAAAAAAATTTATTATGGAAATTCCATAATTATCATCATGGATAGTAACGGAGGTATTTGTTCTGTTGGGATGTATTTCAATAATCAAATTCTGATAGAAAGACACTAATACAGACTGAAATTCGTTTATTTTGAAAATGCCTTTCAACCTACTTTTCGGTATGTACGAAAATATTCCTCAGATAATAAACTAAGAGGTAAAACAAATAACTTTCTCTTAATTCCTGTTGATATTCACAGTTTCAAGGATATACATTAAAGGTTATGATTTTCAGAGGCAGTTTGGAAATGTTCAGAAAAGAACGCACATTAAAATAATTGGATTATAGCATTGTTCACAATATTACTTGGCAGATAATTTGGTAATCATTGAATTGCTCAAAAGGGTATAATTATGGAAGTGGAAAGCACGCAAGGGGGTGGAGTTTCGACCCTTTCTGTTGGAAAAGCCCAAAATATATGTTGTAGCGCCATCTATTGTTGGCTATGAATACTATCCTACTCTGTCCTGTAATAACAATGAATAAATCAGTCTGTGCTGAGAACTCAACAGGAGTGTTTCATTTCAATACTTTCAAATTCCCCTTCTATCAATATTCGACCGGATTTCGAATAATCATTGGTGTGAACTGTTGATGAATTTCTTTCCAGAAGTACATATAAAAATTAAAAACAATGAAAGAAATAATTATTTAGTTTTCATTACATTCGCTTCGAAATACAACACATTAGAATGCGTCTTAGAGGTTATTCCAGTGGAATATTAATATCAGACATTTTCGTATTCATAGATGAAGTCTTCTGATTTATGAAAGAAATGTCTACTTGGAGACTGATAATTGGAGACTGATTATTTGGTTCATTAGTTTTCCCAATAGTATAAAGGAGCTTCCAGAGAAGCAGTATGAATAATTGAATAGCAATTTTAACGAAAATATTTATGTCGTAAACAACAGTTCATCTAAGATACAAAATACAAAGAACTATGTGAAATAACTTCTCTTTTTTATTTATTCTTCCCTTCAATAAAATAATAAATAATAATAAGAATAATAACTTTTCCAACATTTCTCATTTATTCATTTTGAAAAACGTCAATATATCTTCGTTATATTGCAGTTTCCATTGATGATACTGTTTTCCACCCTATATACTCTTGAAGCCAGCACTCATTTGATAGGCAAGAAAACGTTTCAATTCACCTCTTGCAACTAAGTTGGTTTTTCGTGAATGTGAATGAAATCCATCTTTAATTCAATTAAAAACATCATTTGATTTCCTGTATATAAATCTTTGAAACCCAGTCTAAAGAATCGGACGTTATAAGAATCGGACTGTTAAAACTAAAACCTCGTTGATCCCCAGCTTGCACAAGTTTTGACGTTTAAGGAATGTCGTCTGAAGTGGGTTGATAGCTGGTCAACGGAAAATAGATTTTGAATAGATTTAAACAGTACTTGTGATGCACTGGAACCTTTGGTGTAGTAATGAATACTATTGGGGTGCTATACCAACACCAAACCGTTATCTTCAACACCTAGACACGTGTTTCAATCACCAAGTAATCATCTTCAAGTGGAAGATTAAATGGGATTGTGCATCAGTAACTAATGAATCTGTTACTAGAAAGTAGAAGTTCCAGAAAAATGCAGGACTGTGGAAATACAACTTATACACTTTTTGTTGGCATGTAAGTGTGCAAAATCTGGTAATTATATTTGAAACTTCCATAGAACTTCATGAGGTTGCTCTGAGATTGCTCATGTAACTGGGACAAACTTCAATACATCGTAAATCTTTATAGCGATATTCATGAGCTGTTTTGAAAAAACAGTGTATAGGAAATCAAATCAGATTACGTTTTTCTTTAAGATATAAGTGAATGAGCAACCAAAAGTGAGTTTTCGCTGACATGTTATTGAACTTCGAATATGAGAGTCAGTGTGTTTTCAAATAACGGAGCATTTTGGTATCTGACTCATATACCTTCACCATGCATTTATACATCTTATTTTTTGATAGTATCGAATGAATTAATTCGTTTACAAATAATTGAGTAGGGAGTGTTATTCGACATATTTTGATAAATTGAATGCTTTTGTAAATTGTTTGAAAGTGGCCGACAACGTTTCATGGTGTATTTTATCAGTTCGGACTTTCATTGTCGCGAATGATTGTAATATGATTCGAAATCCATAAAAAAACAGAATGAATAGCTGAAATATCAATTATATACAGTGCGGTCCTATATAAGGAGTAAATTCATTTTTTACGTAATGAATGCAAATGAAAAATCCTGAAACAGGTTAATGTTCATATCAGAAATATACTTTCTCAATACAATCATTCAACTGTCTCATCAACCCCATAGGATTTATAGCCCTACCCCTATGAAAATTTCAAGTAGAAAGGAGTAGCAATACCTCGTTTGAAAGGGTTTTCCATTATATTTCCAGCAATATGTTTTTTCATTATTGGACTTTGGTAACAAACAATTCAATTGTTCCATTTGTACAGTTAATTAATATCAAGGAACGAAATAAAGTTTAACGCTTTCAACTATATTTGAAATAATTACAGTCTCGAACATATGCTCAAAATGGGAACCATTTATCTTCTGACAAAAAATAGACGGTGTTGAAATTCTTTAACAACGTTTTGCAACATATCTGCCGTGATTTAATTGATTTATTGCCTGATGTGGTGTTTTAAATCATCAATTTTAGTTGGTTTTCTCCTGTAAATTTTTTATTTTCAAAAGCCCAACAGAAAAAAATCAAGTGGAGTCAGATCGCAAGAACGGGCTGGCCATTCAATTTTCCACGTCTACCGACCCAGCGATGGGAAAAACTTGATTCAGATATCTCCGTACGACTGCTTCATAATGTGGTGTAGCTATATCCTGTTGAAAACATGTTTATATTGATATCTGTGGTATTAACTTGATCAGGAATCAGATATTGAAACATTCTGTAAACAATATAAGTAACCGGCCCCAATTACTGTCCTCTCAAAAAATGGTCCACCCAACTAACAATTTTATATTTCATAATGGTTGTGAAAAATGTTTCGGAGAAACAAATTATAAAACTGTATTCCCCCAGAAATGTTTTCAATATGTTTATAAAACAGCTATAATTATTAATATCTTATAAGGCCTTTCACAAACATCAGAAAACAGTTTCATAAACATTTCTTCGGCAGTTACTATTACATTTTTCTAACACTATTAGTGAAGAATGTTATAGAATAATTGAAATACAATTTTAGAACAGTTTTTTAGTAACTTCAAGTAAGCTTTATGAAATATAATGCAACCTAAAATGATAACAATAAAATAAAAAAGTATTCAAAATATTTTCTCAAAGGCGCAAGGAATAATTTTGTATTCAACACTAGAAAAATATAATAGATATGATACCAACTGAAAACTAACAACTTTTGTGCTTATCAAACTGTTAAAGTCATTGTTTCAAAGATCAATCAATCAACGATTGATATTTTACCTGACAATAAAATTTTGTTGATAAATATATAGCCTATCTTTAGTAAAATTTTTGAAAAAATTATTAAATATACAAAAATTAACTCTGTCGACGTATTAATTTTCTGGTTGCAAATTAACTGTTTGTTCTAAATAGTGTAATCTTATAATATCTATGTACTTTTCATCTGTAAATATCACTTTATGTGCAGTATTTCATATTTTCAACTCATCTAATGTCCGTATCCCGAATTGCTATGATTTCAAAATTGCGTCGTTCTATGAAATAATTTGTTTAAATTAATATTACCTGTGGAGATGTTTTGGATAAGAAGCTTCTGCCATCGATTATAAATGCTGAATTTCAAAGGAGTTTTTGCTAGTGATTTGAGTGTAGTTATATAAACATGGTACTCCAATTAAATCGACGGATTTTAATTATCATTATCTTTTTCTGTTTGCATCAAGAACAAAATTGAAGTACTAGGCAATGTGGATCTTCTTCTAAAACGAACCACTTTTCTTAATTTTTTTCCAATACCAATATTTCACGACGTTATCAGGTATACAGTTATTGTGACGCTAGTCAAATTATACTTCATTACACGACCTCTAAATTCAATGTCAACTGGTTCTTGGCCACAGCAAATATATATTATCGGAAGCCATTTAATTTTATAAGAGTTATTTCATCGTTTTGGAATTGTAGTAAATATGACATACTATGAAATAGTTACACACACAAATAGTTACACAATAAAACTTTTATTGTGTAAGTTTGAAAATGGCCATATAGGACGAAACTGCAGTAACGTTAGTTACAATTAAAAGGGGTAAAAAAACATACGAATTTTCATTTCTCTTTTCACTAATCTTGAAATAGTTTCATAAAGAGCATAAAAACCTCACAGAAAAGTGCTATAAAACTGCTAGAAACAATTTACTTTTATAGGAAAATATGTTTCATAAGTTAATTGTATAAACGTTCCTGTGATAATTCCGTGGCAATTTATTAACGGATTTTTAATTTTATTTCATAAACTTTTCTATAACAAATTTATAAAACACTATCAACACTTACAACCAAATTATGTTCACGGCTCATCGAATAAAATCAATTAGCATGTGTTGCAGCACCATGAAATTATAAAACAATTTTGTTGCTTATACAATTATTGTTTTATTCAGTATCCTAGCCCAAAAGTTCACTTTAATAGGATATTGAGTAGGACCTTTTCTCATCCACTGCGGATTTTGCGTACTCCAATATCGAATACCGATAATTCTGCTTGTTCACCATTCCATGTTAGGTAATCGTTGCCTCTTCGGAAAAAAATATTTTTGGGAAACAGGATTTCGTTGACACATATCTTTCATTATTTCACAAAATTCTAATCTACGATCATGGTTATCCTCTTTCAGTTCGTGTGGTTGAATTTTATATGGATGGTATTAATAGATTTTGAAAATTTTCAATACAGATATTTTACATAGCTCATTGTCACCAGCTACTTTTCTTGTAGGTGTCTGGGTTTTCCTCAGAAAATAATAAAACATCCAATGTCGTGTCGTCGTTCATTTTTGATCTCCCAGTTTCGGGAATATCTTTGACAATCCCAAATTTATGAAATTTTTGTTCTGTTCTACTCATCGTAGGCTGTGAAATGTGATGGTTAACATACTTCTCATTAAATATTCTGCGTAGGTACCTCAGCTTGTGTTTTTTTTTTCATGACCCACCCCAAGCCTTATCAATATCTCAATTCGTTGGGTCTCAGATAGGCGCGTTTCACAAAAACGTTTAGAAATTTCTTAAGAAAGGATTTAGAATATAACACAATACAAATAATTGGAGAGGTCTATATAGTGAACTAACTGAATTTCATATACGTCTTATTTTTTTGTGACATTCAAATTTCACAAAAACATCCTATGCTACATAATGACAACTAAATAACTAATATACTAGTCAATCGTGACAGGTATTCGTCACGAGGAAGATCTGTTTGTATTAATTTTTTTTTTTGAGTATCTCATCTCAATAATAAAAAAACATATGCCTGAATAAGGTATTGTAAATCCTTTCAAACGAGATATCACACGCTATCTATTTCCTTTCAAAATGTTTATAAGCATCTATAGCTTCTAGAGGGGTGGGACAGTTGAATAATTTTATTAAAAAATTGTATTTTCAAATATAAAAATTATTTCAGGATATTTCATTTTCATCAATGAACACGATGGAAATGAATTTATTCGATACTTCAGGACCGCATTGTATAAGTAATATGACATGAAATGAAAATACAATTAAACGAATAAAATGAAATAATCAAGATGAGAGATGAAAATGATTATAGGATAAAAAAAATTAAAAAACGAAACAGACGATTTCAAATGATTTCTTTTATAGATTTCGAATTCTGCAATATGAAATGATTGAATTTATACCTATATTTTTGCTTTAAAACTTGATTCAACTTCAATAATTATATATTACTATCATCCCTATTATTGAAACCTTTTTCGGAAAAGATCCCAAAATAACGAGATAAATTTCGTTTCAGGATGGAAGTATCTACTGTTTTCGATGGTTTCCATAGCTACAGCCATGCTGTGCAAAGAGCAAGGAATCACAGTTGCTGGAGTTTGTGCTGCATATGAAATATTCTTCGCACAGAAGGTGAGTTTCAAGTAATTGCTTTGGCTATATTTCCAAGGGTGCTTAAAGGAAGAATTCGAGTGGAATGGAAGAAATATTATGTTTGAAACGTAGCATCAGAATGAATAATTTGTCATAACTTTTTATTATATTCACTTTTGATACTTTGAATATAGTGATAATAGAAAATTATGCAAATTGAAATATGGTAACGAATTTTCAACTCAATCTGTTCAAATCGTTTCTGCGGTAACTATTCATTGGAAATCTGAGAATATATATTTAAATGAAATGAATAAAAACACTTTTGTCTAAATACCACTGGAAAATTGTATTTATACGACCGGCTTCTGGTTTGATCCCATTATTAACTATAAAACATATACTTGATAATGGGATCAAACCCGAAATCGGTCGTATAAATACAATTTTCCAGTAGTATTTAGACGAAAGTGTTTTTATTCATTCCATTTAAGAGATCATGTTTTACCATAAAGTAAACAAGACATCAATCACACATATAAAATATAGAGTAAAGTAGCCATATGTGGAATACTGCCTAAAATGTGGAATACCTCCTTTACGGCGAAAGTAATATCGTCATCTATCTTCCAATACAGTAATCAGAAGCTCTTTCTATTATGTTTCACCCCTACCAACACCATGGCACATTTTGCAGCTGTCGATTGCCAGTATTTGTTCGAACACATAGTGTAACGTTCGCTATATTTTTGCACGTGTTTAAATAAACATCAATTGTCACTCCATTTATAGAAATTTTTGCAAGATTCCTGTATAACCGTGAAGGTAGGTACTAGTTGATTGTAAAATATTTTAAATATTTTTTTATTATTTTATTTTTTAGGTTTTTAATTTTTTTTTATAAATATTAAAAAGGTCGGTATTGTGGAATATCAAGTAGGGACTCAACGTGGAATATTCCAGATTAGAGGCTACTTTTGAAAATATTTTTCACTTTTCAGAAAATGCCTCTGAGAAATGTAAAAAAAACAGAAATGGACTGAAGAAAGTATGAGAATGGCAGTACACGCGGTACGGAGAAAAACAATGGGATATTTAGCGGCCGCTTATCAATTCAATGTACCGCTCTCTACAATATTTCGGTACTGTAAGAATGATGAAGCTGGACTTATTGAAAAAGAGACCCTGGGAAGGAAAACTGTTTTAACTCAAGTGCTAGAAACCAAACTGGTAGATTACATTCTGTTATTCGAGAAATAATGTTTTGGATTGACAAAGCGGGACCTATGCTCCATTGCTTTCCAACATGCTAGGCAAAATAATCTACCAAATCCATTTCCTTTGCTACACCAAACAGCAGGAAAAAACTGGATGAAGCGTTTTTTTTTATAGACATAAGGATCAAATCAGTTTGAGAAAACCTACAGGTACATCAACTCAACGGGCTATTGGATTCAACAAAGAAAGGGTAGATCAATTCTTTGATTCACTTGAAACGACTTTTGAAAAAAAAAGTTTACTGCTAGCCAGATTTTTAATGTGGACGAATCTGATATTTGTATTGTACAGTCGAAGTGTCCCCAAGTAATAGCATTGAAAGCAAAATGTTAGATCAGAAACCTCACTTCTGCAAAAAGGGGGTCGTTAATAACTGTTGTGATGTATATGAGCGCAGAAGGGAATTTTGTTCCATCTTTAAGTAATAATTTCGCGAAAAAACTTTTGATGCAAAACCAGGTTGCAGTGGAGTGCAAAATGAACCAAAAAAAAAAGAAGCTGCAAATTCCCGCTAAACGCCAAAAAAGGGTTCCATCTTCATCAAGTTCTTAATCTAACAAGAGCATTTCATTGCAAAATTCTTTGGGCCATGAAGAATACTTTCCGCTAGAAACGTGCCCTGTTGACGCAACTTGTCTCTTTTGTGACCTAGATTTTCAGATGATACTCGCGGAGAAATATGGTATACTTGTGTAAGTTATTTTTGTTCTTTCTGCTGTTATGTTCATTTATTGTTTTGTTTTTGTATTTTATAATTAACAAAAATAAACGTGTGTTATTTTCCAATAATCTTCTGTTTTACTCAATAAAAACATATTATTTTAATATCAAGTCTAATATTACCTATTCCACATTGACGTATATTGGTATTCTACATTACGCACCCATTTTTCAGCTATTATAGAAAAAGTATACTTTATTTTTGAGTTGTTTTTCATACTTGAATTGTTTTTTCTATATAATTTTTATTATTTCAGTTTTGTGTGTTTATAACACTTCACGCTTGCTATATTCCAAAATGTGGATAATAATGTCGAAGTTTTCATTTTAATTTTTCTAAAAAACAAAACAGTATTCCACAATCGGCTGCTTTACTATATATTATTGTTTCATTGAATGTAACCATATTGATCAATCCAAATTTTTTTTGTTAACAAATCACGAAAGGGAACGTGATGCAAAGGACATTGAAAATATTTATCTGAATTCAACGTATGCCATTATGAACAATGTGATAACTATATCTTAAATAGCAACCTAGAAAAATATTTAAAGAGGGTACCGGCAAATTACTAACTTATAACTCAGCTTGATAGTATACTAGCGTGCCGCCCCCACTCCGCAAGGGTGCAATGCTGATATATGTCTTGAGAAAATAATGTTTTTCCGTTTTTCCGTAGGGGTGCGATAACTGGTATTGGTCCTCTATGAAGGATAAACCTCAGAAGTAGAAACTTACCTTTTGACGTATGATTCCTAACACTTAATATAAATTCACTGACCGGAAATTTGAGGAAATGGAGAAACAGTCATGAAACGATAGTTTTGTTTAATGGATGCACATTTTTTTCCGCGGCTGGCGCCCCAGTTGGAAAATTTAAACATTTTTATTACACATCTACAATATAAAATAATCCCCCATACAAAATTTCAGCCTCCGAAATTATACCAGTACGGAGAAGCAGTGATGAAAAGGTAACTTAATTTTATGAACGCGCCATTATCCCCTGCCGCTGGCGTCCCGGTTGGAATATTTGAAAATCCTTTTTTATTGCATATCTACAACGTAAAACAAACCTACCTACAAAATTTCAGCCTTCGAAAATATAGCGGAACATCAATACATCTCGAACTTCATTGTTTAAGAACAGTTTCATTTGGAGGACTGCGTTTATGTGGAATATACTTCCTGAGGACCTTTTTCCAAATGTATTGAATCTCCAGCGATTCAAATCCAATGTGTGTCACTACTTTCGCACAGGGACCGTTCCAATAGCGCCTTAAGGATTTTCGTGTAGTGCTTGTGTTTTGTCCTTAAAAAAACCATGGACATTTTTTAGGTCCGACTATACCAGTTTTGAATTTAGTCGTTTTATGTCTCGCTATGTCATTCGTCTATTCAGTGTAACTCATGTAAACAGTATGCATCGACAACATATTGTTCATGAACTGATTCAGATAGGATGGTGTGTTTCAACAAAATAATTTGATACAGATCACAATCAAACAACAACGCGAACCTGTTTTCAATGTTCAAACTTTCATTCTGTTGTATGAAATTATCTTATATTCCCTTCGTTTTATGATGACGTTACAAGAATCTCAGCCAATTATTTTGATTGATATCTGTTTATTGATATCAGTCAACAATTATAATATCGTTCAATCCATAATCAATATGTTTTAGGATGACCACATTGATCAGCCTCCATCTTATTTTTTGTGGATATATTTTTGTGGATATATTTTTGTGGATATTTTATAGATATATTTATACCTACGTAATGATTTGTAATCATAGTACCATATTTCAAGCTCAGTGTTAGCAAATGTATTTAGAAGTTCATGTATTATTTTAGAATACATTTTGACAGACAAATTCCCGTACGTTATATTTTTGCCTGGTTAGACTCATCAACAATCTTGTCATGAATGCGTTTCCTCATAAATGGAAAACTTTCGTGAGTAACTGGGTAAGTCGAAGTCAAGAAAACTCCTCCCTGAAGTTTGGCATTACGTTCCATCAGAAAACATCCCAGCTTCTAGATCAGGGTTGTCCAACTGGCGGCCCGCGGGCCGCATCCGGCCCGCGAGGCTATTTGTTGTGGCCCACGTAAGATTTTCGAAAAGCATATATTTTCTTTAAATGCTGCCACTGTGAAAAATATTTTTTAATTTATATTTCATGGTTTAGCAGTGTTTTTACAT
>WOGP01002209.1:0-17187 GCA_015342065.1 Leptinotarsa undecemlineata
GCAATATTAATCTATTCGAAAGGTAAAATATTGCTCCTTCACGTGGTGGCGCTGTTACGAATCATTATGATTCAACCAAAGTAGACTGATTTCCTATTTTTCCCAATATCCTAAGTGGAAAATCTCTATTCTTTACAGACAAGGTTTTTTATTGGTCCAATTTCAATTGTTCGACTGAATGAAAATTCTGTAGACGGTTATTTCTTCAAGCTGACACGTACCGAGATGTGCTTATTTTCACAATTTTTTGTGACACGTTACATTGTAAATTATATGGGTTTCTGGAAAAAATGGCGCTTGAAAAAAGATTTTTTTTCGGTGCGGATGAAGTGACCAAAATGAATGCTTCAACGCGTTATACATTTCATATTGAATCATCACTGAATAATGTTGAATTATCTAAGTTCATCGAATATATTTTTTTTATTTTCATATTCTCACACATGTCTCTATATCTTTAAAAATAACAAAGTGAGCTTCCTGAGCGCCCGTCTCTTTAAAATTTTAAGTAACTTCAATCGGCTGTTTTCAAAAAAAAATTTACTGTAACCTATCCGTGAATTATAAAAAGAAATATAACTCAATAATTCATTCTTCCAAGCAGTAGAATGATGATGAAATACCATCATTCATTCTACTTGAACTCTGATAACCCTCCAATGTAATTAAGTAGATGTCATATCAGGAAGCTCCGTTAGAACATACAACTTCGAAATTATATTGCATTTTTGAGGATTATTTACCGAATCTTGGTAATACTCAAACATTCTCTTGGCTACGGGTTGGGATGTATGCAATGGGGTACCCTCCCATCCGTGCCGTTGCACAATAGCGTATCAAAAATCTACCGAGACGTCCACCCTGATATTTCGGGTTCCATATCTTGATAATATAAACTTTTTTCATTTAATAAAAAAACATTATACAGTAAACTAGTATATCATAGATTTTTTCTCTGAAAATGAATTCAACAATTTTTTTTTTGATATACTAGACGCTGGGATCCTATTATTAACGAAGATGCAGCTTAGTGCCTTTCTGACATGCCAGCTCTCGGTATAAATATCTACTCCAAATTCCAATAAAAGTCCCTCCCGCGCCTAATGATGATTCACCAGTCGTTTCGTTATGGATACCATAATGTTGGAAGTATGAAATAAGAGTGTCTGATATTGTTTTTGTCGTTTTATCTGGGATTGGAGAAACTAGAATACTAGGGGCGTAATTTTTCGGAAATATTTCAAGGTTATCTGTGTCAGTGTTTTCGTTAATTTTTCTGGGTTTGTTTATGATTTTATAATCATATTCCTCGAGTTTTAGATCCCATCTAATGAGTTTATGGAAAAAAAACCGAGTGGTAGGTCTGTGATAATTTTGAATTTCTGTCCGAAGAGGTAGAGTCTGGATTCTGCTGAACAGAGGATTTGTGAAGCGTATGCAATATGTAAATCTTTTTCAATGGCGCCTTGAGATAGTATAGCTCCAATAGCATATGCGCTAGCTTATGTGGTTAATACAATAGTGTCTTCGAAATTTGGGTATTGAGTCGAAACAAGGGTTTGTTTTGATTCTTCAAATGAGTTTTCACAATCATCTCCAAAAATGAAAGGGGCGTGAAGTAATTTTGTGAGAAATTCATGATGACCGTTCTCCACCATGAAACGCATTTTTGGGATGTCCTTGTCATCGATTTCGATTTGAAGGAAACCGAAGCAAGATCAAGGGTAGTGAAATATTGACATTTGGCAAGTTGATCGAGAAGGAAATTTTGAATGAGTTTGGTATTTATGCCAGAAAAATTTATTGTTTTGGGTATGATGTTCGAATTTCTGATTGAGGTGAAGAACTCGCCTTCTTTCTTACTAGGTCATTTGGTGAAAGAACGTTTTCTTTGTTTTGAGCTACCAATATAGTATCAGTTTTCTAAAGATTACATTTTAATTTGAAAATTCTTTCAATTCGAGGCTCTATGTTTATGGTGTTATTTGAAATTTCATCTTTTAAATATTGGTAGTTATCGAATTTACTTTCTGAGGCGTAATTTTTAGGGTCGTATTCGAGAATATCGTCAATTTATGAAGTATCGGTTTCTGGGTTCAGTTTGACTTGGTATATTGTTTTTGGATATTGGGGTAGTTGAAAAATTACTGAAATGTTTTCAGCATCCGATACTTAGAGGAGAGGTGTTGTTTCGAAATCTGTTATTAGTTTTCTGTATTTTTATATCAACGATGTTATTATAATGTTCTATAAAGTCAGCCCCGAGAAGTCCGTCGAAATCTATCAATTCTCCAATTGCAAAACTGTAAAATGAAAGTAATAGAGTCTGAATATAATTGATCATATTTGTGATTATAACTAACTCATTTCGCCACGTAGACCGGTATTTAGAGAAAAATAGATGATGATTACTGAGAGCATATCTCTTATCATTGTTATGACACCTAAGTTATGTAGAATTTTCAAAATTCAAATGTAAAAATAGCTTTCAGAACCATATTTACCATCAATAATTTATTTTCCAATCCCAATTATTATATATCATATCATGTATAATCTGTAATAATAAATAGTTTGGTTAAACGTCAAGATTACTCAAATATAGAATCAGTTCACATAAAAGTGATTGTAGATTACATACTGAGAGATGTGCTCTCAGTAATCATGTTTTGAAGAAGGTCATAAAGTGGATTGAAATTCAAGTGAAATTTCAGCGATAGAAAGAAATGCAACTAAAATATCAGCAAAATATCAGCGCGGTGTACTTGGCTGCATCTGTTTATTGTTTTTCGAAATATTCCCCTTGATGATCAATATACTTTTGTATTTGTTCAAACCTTTTATCAGTTCTTCCATTCCTTTCGAAACACCTCAAAAACCTGGTTTTTGAATGCTTCAACTGCTTCTTCGGTGCCCGTGAATCATTGACCATGCAGTTTACCTATCTTTGATATTCGGGAACATAAAGAAGTTATTGGATACGAAATCAGGTCTGAATGGAGAATGAGTTATCAATTCGATGTTTTGACTGCTCAGCAATTCACCTGTTTGACGAAATGTGTGAGAGCTCGCAATGTCATGATGGAAAATGACTCGTCTTCGGCGCTTAGTTTTACGAATGCAAGATTTTTTAGCTGTGATTGTTCTCGATTCAATTCTTTTCAGTGCAATAGGAAGTTTGGGGCAAAAATAGTTCAAAATTTGCTGAAACGCATGAACATCTGGTCGAACTATAGTCTCTATTCGATCCCGAATATAATGGTATTGTGTTGTTTGATCCTGAACATTTGAATGAAATTCGAATCGGTTGTTTTCTGAAACTGTGTGTGAAGGCAAAAAACAACACATTGATTTTTTGTCGAACTTCGGAAATACTGCTTAGATATATGTTAAATTGGAGAAAATAGCTGGATGAGATCGCCGTGCGAACGCAACTGTTTGTTGATCATTCTGAAAGTGTTACTTCATAGAGTATTTTGAAGAAAACTATTGAATGAAGTGAACCCAAAAGTACAGTAGACTTGATTCAGTACACCACCATCGAAAGGAAACGATGAATGAAATTTGAAGATTCTGCGCCTCTTTATTTCTAGTTCCATGGGCACGAAGTGTATAGATTCGAATATAGGAGATCGATAACTATTTTCATTAAATAGTCTGAGAAAGAGGAAATCAAGTTGGCGTTACAAGGGGTAGTAAATATAGTACTGGGAGAGAATGCCCCAAGATACACCAATAAATTGCAAACTTAATCTATTGGAACATACTTTTTCCACACCAGAACAAAATACTGTCACTTGACAATTTCGCTAACCAAGATTTTCTGATGATGCTAACTTAGTTAGCAAAACGTGCATCGGGAAACGGTATTTTTAACGGGTGTGAAAAAATTAATTTTCATTGTACTCAATGAAGCTGAGTACATATTAGTACACTCAATTATTCAAGAATGACAGAAATTTATAGTAACTTTTCAACAATATGAGCTATGGTGATGATGTATACTACTATCTGAAAAATGTCGAGAGCAATAAAAGAGTCGATTTCAAAAATTGCAAATTGTCAAAAATGACTGTTATTGAGAAATGAAAATATTCAGCAAAAAAGTGGTTTCAATTCCTGTCTTTTTCATTCGAGATTACATAACATCGGAAAGAATATTTCCATCAAATTCTAATTTCATATATTTTCAGAAATCCAATAATCTATTTTGGCTAGTGAAAATGATGATTAGAATGATGCTATCAGTGGTATGGATGCTATCTGTAATGTCGAACCAAGAAAAAACTCACCGATAGTTTTTCATGAAGATTGCCAATTCATCCTGTTCATTATTGTGTTCAACGTAACCTCAGGATATTCATGGACGTCTGTTTTCTCAGCGTGCGTGGGTAAGTATCAAAATTATATATAAATTCTCCGTCTAATCTTGGGTACAGATTCTGTTATCAGAAAATTGAATTTTACACTTCGTGCTCACTTTCCTCAGTCTCGGAGACCTTAAATCTTTGAAATTAATAGAAAGAAAGTGATACTTTGATGTGGTTCTCCTC
Source organism: Leptinotarsa undecemlineata (assembly GCA_015342065.1). NCBI lineage: Eukaryota > Metazoa > Arthropoda > Insecta > Coleoptera > Chrysomelidae > Leptinotarsa > Leptinotarsa undecemlineata. The sequence goes on from WOGP01002209.1 coordinate 4,554, forward strand.
AACAATCGAAATAGGACATATTCGTCGCCAAGAGCTCTCCTTTGAACTTTTTCTATAATTTCCAACATTTCCTCATGTTGAGGCATTGTAACCCTTCCATCAGAAAGTTATACGCAAGAAGACCAACAATAAGCCCAACCCAATGATTCGGTACTACCTGAGTTGTATATTTGGAAGATACAACTGAACAGATTTGAAGGATTTCAACGCAACTAAAGTGTTTTTTACAGAATTTACAACACTATAAGCAAAATCCTCATCTTCAATTATAATTTCTAAATGATAGTACATTTTGAAAGTACCTATTCATCGTTAATATTGATAAAAAAATGAAGAAAATTGTTCGTAGCGATTTCTAGAGAAACACTTTCATTTTTGATGTACATGAATTAAGATTGAGATAACGATAAGACAATTGATTAGTTGGAAACTAACTTCAATGTTTTGATATAGAGTCTTATATATACTTGACGAATATCATTAGATCAGAAACCAACCATTACTGGTGTGTCATTTTCACATCGATTACTGGGTTAGATGATATCGGCTATATATGATAAATTTGTAAGACGTAGAATACCTAATTGTGGCATACTGCTGTCTATAATTTGGGTGTTTAGATATTGATATATACCTCTCAATATTTTGCCTTTATTGACCATTCTAAGATCTGAATGAACTTTGTGGTGTCATTGAACTAGTGTTTTCAGTTCTGAAAGGGAAGAATTCATTTGGTAAATATTATTATTCATACTCAGCATATGGGAAAAGTAAACAGTTTTTCTATTTTTAGATTATCAGAAGGAACATAATAGTAAAAATAATAATAGTCTAAGTAAATTTATTAAAAACAATAAACACAAAACTTCGATGTCGTATAGATCGGGAGTATATAAGCTGACTTGTGGCTCTTGCCCAAAACTGAACATTGGCTAAACAGGGAGAACATATTCCCAAACCACCTTTCAGCAGAAGCACATGAGTTCAATCATGGATACGATGTGTTACATTTAGGAGAGAAGAGTTTGAAACTCAATCTTCTAGAATGTTTGGAAATCAATAGAAATCAATTCGAGTGATTTACTGAATAATCAACTAGAATTGAATAACTCCCTCTTACTAAATATTTGTTAAAATGTGGAAACTGGGACATATAAGCTCAGGAGATTTAATTCATTGCAAACTTAGGTGAAACTCAGGTACCTGAAATGTAGGTATTTCAAATTGTAGGATAAGGTATATTTAGCATTGAATATGTAGAATTAGTTAGTAAAGACACGCCCGAAGAAGCAAAACGCGTGTTGCGTTTTTGTGAAACTGTTTAGTGAAAACCTCACAATGAAGTATTTTTTGAATACGTTATTGATTCTCATCGGCCAATTCCATCATATAAGTGCAGTAGTAAATGCAGGAGCAATATTTTCAGTCAACGTTGATATAGTTGTGAAGTTACTATAATTTTCACATAGAAGTGGTTTCACTATATCGTTTCTCAAAGTTGAGTTTGAGTTATTGTATGGCGCTTAATTTGATTCAGAAAATGTTTCTGTGATCAGATAAAAAATCAGTACATTAACTATATATTTTTTTGACTTCATTTCGATTCATTATCAAAACTTTTGAGTGATTTGGACAGATTGGCACAAGTATTCGATGTTTTATAATGAATTATTTTCAATAATCAGGTTTCTCTCATTCATTGTTTGATAGTTTCTGGGAAAATATGTTCTGTTGCCATTCCTTCCAGAAATATCATAGACACATTTCAACTGGCAAACATAGATTTCATGAACTTTCTTTTAAGTGAATCATAAATGTTATCATACCGCAACGTATTTTCAATGATACTAGTTAGTAGTTTCCACTGAGAGGGTAATGGTTGGTAATCGTAACGAACTGATGTTTGTGAATGTTACCGATTCATTTTCATTTCGATATAATGATTGATGTTAAGGGTTTTCAGTTTTCTTTTTTTTCTTCAATCAAGACACTTTCAACCGCAGTCGTTTTAGTCGCATATATATTTCCAAAGAAAACAAAACAACCCCACACCTGACACCATTGTGATGTTCCCGCCGTATATATGGTTGGATAGATGTCTATCTGTATTTATGCATAGATCTTTAAAACTGCGTAACGGATTTTTATGCGGTTTTTTTAAAATATAGAGTGATTCGAGAGGAATGGTTATATGTTAACAACATGCATAAAATTGTAGAGAAACACTGATAATTTTAGAAGTTTTTAATGTGATGTCGTGAATAAAGACATTTTTTGCGCTCACATTGCAAACGCTGGTTGAACCCTACGAGATAGATCAAATTGCACCTACAACGGTATTGTACACCGCCATGGTATATGTTCATATCTTTGGAATAAACCACAATAACTATTTCTCATCCTCGAGAAATAATGGCTTATTAACGAAGAGATTTTAAGCAGCACTGATCCTTATCCAATTAAGTACCTTGAATACATTGTGCTTTTAATATAGATCATTATGGCCCTACACAGCATTTAATTTGAATGAATATTTTCGAAGATATTTCAATGCTTCGTTTCAGAGATACGGGTTGTCGAAATTGATTTTTTTGTTCGCTTTTTAAAAATAACTCTTGCAAAAAATAAGTTATTTGCACGAAATTTGGTACCCGGGGTTTTTCTGACGTGAGAAATCATAATTTTGTATTGATTTTCATGTAACATCTAGAGGGCGCTGCGTACGCTCTCATTATTTATTTCAAATTGCCCTAACTTTTTTGACAGTGAACTTTTGGTTTTTGGCACTTTTAATGAAAAAACTTAATTTCCACACCTTTTCCAAGTAAAAAAGGTACACTTCCTCAACAACGCTGGAGTTGATTGTTTTCGAGATATTTACAATTTTTTATATCGATGCATACTACTTAGCTCCTAGGGCGCTAAGTGAACTTGCTGAGAACATTACAAAAACGAAGTATGTGGTGGATCTTGTCAAAATGAACAACTTTTTTCTTTAAAATGTTCAACGAAAAATGATTCGTTATCGAAATACAGATTGTTGAAATTGTTGAAACATTGTAGGTTTTTGTCATGAGTTTTTTGCAATTTCAGTTATTTTCATCAAACTTCATACGCAGTATACCCGTACATACTTCTTCTGAATTGAGCATTATCGAACTGCTTATTCAATCCAAATTGAAAAAAATTATCAGGTTTAATTATTCAATTAGAAAGTGCTACATTTCGGAGTTTGCAATAAAACAAATCGGAGAAGTAGTACGTTATTCATTAGGAAAATAAACAAATAAAAATTGAACGAAACAACTATCACAACAACTGTTCAAACAGACGAGCCTCAACAAAGAATTCCGCACACGTTGAAAAATGCCCGGAGTGTTTTTTGACGATCCCGCTGTATATATGGTTGGATAGATGTTATTTCGAGCGGTCATTTTATACGTTTAATAAAAGTTAAGTAACAAAAGTTTTTTGTCTAATTTCAATATATTCAGCTATATTATCCGTTTACATTGATGCACAATCTAAGAGGACACAAATTTGTTCAGTACATGATGCATGAAACATTTCACATGAGTATCAGTTATATCACATTACAAGTCAATTACTAAAATAACAGCTTGTTTTTTTATTGAATTACGCATCTCGTCGTAGATCGTCGGAGCACAGTAACTTTATACTTTCCGCACTTTTTAGGAATCTCCAATTGAATTTCTATTCAATTGGTTCACCTCCAACTAATTTAGCTATGGCTATTTAATTGAATCTAGAATCTAATCTAGTTCTGACTCTCTCAATGTGACTCTTTGTCTGATTCTTCACTCGACTTCGACTCGACTCCCTGATCTGAACGATATTGGCTTATTTGTACATCTCTCCCTGCTATCAAAATTGGCCTAATTATCCATACTCAAGTCTTGGTGTACGTGAGAAGGTCACTGGCTTACTATATCAAATTGTTCATAGATATTTCGCAACAGGATGATACACAAAGAAATTGCTGAATAACCATCTGTATATTGTGCAATACCCATTAATTTTAACAAGTTTCTCATGTCTTTTATGGTCCATGTGTGACCTCGTTTACATGACCTTCCACGTGTCAAACTATTGCAACATCAGATATGTTTAAATTTCCCTTTCTTCTGACTGAGTCACATTTCACTTTTCAAGATTTGATAATTTAATTTTCTTTCTTGCTGGGCTCCGTGGTTCTAATGTCTACAGTTAGATGAGTGCACTTTTGATTGAATATTAACGTTGATTTTGGAAACTCATATATTTATTTATTCATAAACATCTTTATAGTTGAATTCAAATATTATTATATCTTGAGCTCAAATAGTTCATGGATCATTTCTAAATTATTTATGTGGTTGGTAGGGTTTCTTATCGCAGCAAGCTAAAATGCGACCCTTCAGTATTCTAGGTGTCCCCAAAAGAAAAAATCGACTGGAGTGAGGTTCGGTAACCTCTCGTGGTCAATGCTCAGTGTCTTCTTTTCCTATCCATCGTTGGGGATATGTAACGTCTGAAAAATTTCTTGCTTTCACACTAAAATGAGCCGGAGAACCATCGTACATAAAACAAGAGTGATTTCGCAGACCAATGGGAATATTTTCCATAAGTTGGGAAAGCTCGTGTTCCAAAAAATATAGGTAAGCATCTCCATTCAAACGCAAGGGAAGAAAATAGGACCCAATTGAATAATTCCCAGTTATGCGTACACGTACATTAAAAGAGAATCTGTCTTGGAAATGAGTTTGCGTTATCGCATGTGGGTTATCTTCCGTCCAGATGTGGTTATTATAGAAGTTCATGATACCATTTCCTAAAAAATTATCCTCTTCTGTGAAAAGGATTTTCGATAAAATTTGCGGATGTTGTTCGACTTTTCTTTGAAGCCATTGAGCAAATTCGATAGGTGGATGGAAATCACGTAGCGTAAGTGCGTGGACACGCTGTTGCTTTTCCATTAAAATTCTGTAAACTGTCATGTGACTTACATTTGAAGTTTGACTAATTTTTCTTGTACTTGTCTCTGGATGTTCACTAATTTCTTTGAGAATTGCCTCCTCCAATTATACAGTTCTTGTAGTCCGAGGCCGTTCTACTGCAGAATTTGTTCCAAAGCTTCCAGATTCAGAAAGTCGATTCGCAAATGTCGCTGCACAAGGAGTTACGCGTTGGGGATAGCTTTTCTGATAGATGTATCTGGCCTCTCTCGAATTTCCGTCAGCCAACCCGTATGCAAAAACCATATCAGTCATTTCAGTATTCTTAAAGTCGGGCATGGTACCAAAAAATCACTTTATAAACTCCGAACTGTGAATTTGTCAATTAATAGGTAAAAATGTGACAACGAACTTCTTTGTTCATAAACAAACTTTCATAGCCTACTCGATTTAAATAACTTAATTTGCAAGCTGAGAGTGACAAAAATTATTGAAATCAAATTTGGCTATAAAGTAATATGCATCGATATAGCAAATTGTAAATATCTGGAAAACGATCACCTACAGAGTTGTTGAGTAGGTGTACCTTTTTTTTACTTGAAAAAGGTGTGGGAATTAGGTTTTTTCATGAAAAGTACCAAAAGTTCACTGGCAAAAAAATTTGGGCAATTTGAAATAAATAATGACAGCGTACGCAGCGCCCTCTAGATGTAACATGAAAATTAATATGAAATTATAATTCCCCACGTCAAAAAACCCCGGTTACCGAATTTCGTACAACTAACTTATTTTTTGCAAGATTTATTTTCAAAAAGCGAACAAAAAAATTAAATTTCATTTCGTCATACATACTTTTTTTCTTAAAATTGTCTTAGAAATACGTCACTTGAATATTTCAATGTACTCATGTTACACCCTGTATAGCATCAGCATTGCACCCGTGCGGAGCCGAGGCGGTTCTCTAGTTTGCATAATAAATTCATGATATATAATGATAGATAATTTGAAAGATTAAGACATTTAATATGTAACGTTTTTGGTTGTAGGTCTCCTCCACGATCAGGACTATCTTCATTACCTGCATGAATTAGTCTCACTTTGGAGGACTAGTTGAATACACTTAACTGATTCATTATTACTGATACCATTTATTTTATGATATTTTCTATGAAGGTTTCACAAAAATTGCCACAAGTGATTCGTTATGTAGTAGTTTTCTCAAGGCGAGAAATAAATTTGAAATTACGACTACAATCTCGAAATTTCGACTTCAAACTCGAAGTCTCCACTTTGATATCGAAATTTTTACTTCAAACTCAAAACTATAACCTCGAAATTTCGAGTATATTTGTGTATGTGTGTTGGAGGCATGAAATCATTCATTTTCAATAATTTTGAAATGAATGTGAAATGAAAGTTCATTCAACGAACTTCTTTTTTCGCATAGCTATTTGCAAGGATTTCTAACTTTTTCATTCTAGGTAACTCTCAAAATTCGTTTGGTGATTTCGCGTTGAATTAGTACACTCCATGTAATATTCTTTTCCGAAGCTTTTTCATTTCTCATACTTTCTCAATATGGGTGGACTAATACAAACAACCAATAAATAATTGAACTTTCACACCGCTTGCACAAAAAAACCCTAGCTGGCTCAGTTTGTATTCACCATTAGTATTCAAATTAAGTGCTGATTTCATTGTTGAAATCATTATTAGAAAATGCGCGTGTAGTACCATGCAAGACATATTTGTTTCCTGAACGTGAATTTCACAAGTATTTCTCAAACTCAGTGGTCCAATATTCCACTCAAATACTTCCATACAAATGGAATTGATATTGTCATAGGATAAAAAATTACGTATGTCCGGATATAATCTACCAATCAAATCACCAGAAATCTTGAAATATTTTGGATGTTAATAATTATGAATACACTGACTCATTACTTGATCAAATTTATAACACTATCCATGATAATTATAATAGAACTATGTAGCGAAACGCGTCCTTAATAAAATCCATTGCTTATGTTGAATGTTAAGGAAAGGAAGATGGAAGAAAGTTGTCAAAATTAGAGCCTTACTTTTGTTATTCCTTTATATTAGTTGTCAATTGTTTTGAAGGGGAGATCATAGTTATTTTGTAGTCGTTAAGAAATATCTTACGAACCTCCTGGAAAATGAAGAAGATTTTTGGAAATGAAAGTTCACGATTTCTTTCCAGTTATTTACGGATAATTAAGTATAGCATCCCGGTAGCAAGCAATACCTACCTAGAGATACTGAGTTAATTTTTTTTCTTTTTTTGCACATTTTATTCTTCATTCTAAATTTTTTTCAAATCATTTGCATATTGACATTTTACTTAATGTTTGACCCATTCATCAATCAATTTTGTTTCAGCTCAAAATTTATACTAACTTGTTTTTTCTCATTTTTCCATATTCTTTTTTTGATAAGGCATCAGAATATTTCGCTTATGATTTTTCGAAATTCTTATTATTAGGTTGCTTGAAAAGTTTTGTTCGTTTTTATGAGTCTACTCCGAACTGTAGGTAATCTCTCAGGAAATACTTATTCGATTCAATCGAAATAAGCGGCATTTAAATCAGTGCACTTTAGCCAATGTAAGACATGTCCATTAATTCCGTCGGAATAAAACTTCTGTTCTCGGAATTTGATGAAGTCGATGAAGGCCGTTTTTTCCTAATCCTGAACGGCGAAGGTTCTACCGGTGAGAAAGTTTTCGAAGTGCTTGAAAAGATGGAACCGGTTGACAGGAGGTCTGAAGACTATGATGAGTAAGGCAGAACTTTGACGCTCAATTCGTTTAATTTTTGGATGGTGATTTGTGGAACGTACGCAAGTTTTGGTACGCTTCTTTGATTTCCTCACAATAGGACTCTTCTGTGATGGTTTGGCCCGGCCAAAGAAAATTACCATACAGTAACCATGGCCATTTCTCGTTGGGTTTACGCCTTTGGGAAGTTCCTGGGTGGCTTATTAGTGTCCAACCACTATCCTCAACATTACAAGGTCTTTGATTTTTGTAATACGTTTTGAACTATCAAAAACTGCATGACAGCTGACGCCTAGTTCTTTCCCCATTCGATGCACTGTTTGTAATGGGTCAGTTTCCACTATGTTTCTCAAATTCTCATCCTGGATTACTGTAGGTCAACCACTTTGGGGTTTATATTCGAGGCTGAACTCTCCGTACCGAAATATCGCATACTAACGTCTAATAATGCGTTCATTGATACTATCATTGCCAAATACCTGGTTGATTTTTCGGGTTGTTTTGTTAGTCCTGTAGGGTAATTTGACTTCGTTTAGAAAAATTGGTCAAAAATCGCTCAACGACATAACATAGTAATAAGTAATAATTCTCTAACAATCAATATAGGGAAAAATGAAATTGAACAAAATCAGTTAAGGTTATGCATGCTATTCATTACTAAAAGTTAACTATAACAAATCAATCTAAAGTTTTCATAATCAACGTACATAAATGTTCCATATAAAATAAAATATTAATACAGAAACAAAACACGTGGGGTAATTGCGAATGGTCTTTGAGGTAATTACAAACATAGTCCAAACAGAAACCACAAACAAAGCCTCTTGATGTATTTCCACCACTCTTACAGTTTTTGTAGGCCCGTAAATTACATTTGTAGCATTTTATCCAGTCTTCATTAGGTGGATCTTCATACTTTTCATCACAAATTGGACAATAATACTCGTTTTTCTTTCCATCTCCTTCAATTGGAACTATTGGATTAGCAGAAGATATGAAGTGGTGTAACCAATCTATAAATAAGTTCTCGTTGATGCAACCTGAGTCACTTACGGCTGCTATCATATCAGGAACATTTTCACTTCTGTTTCATTAAAAGCCATACTTCCATTGATAGAAGTAGATTCAGGTTTACGTAGTGAAATATCAGGGTGCCTTTTCTTAAATCTGTAAAACCAGTTTTTTCCTGTCATTTTGGATATTTCTTCAAAATTTTGCTTCAAATTATTCAATTGGGCGAATTTGAATGCTATTTCAGAAAATATAGCCTTTCTGCCAGTTTTGGCACCTGTATAACTTCTTTCTTGAGATAGTAGTGTATAATACTTTTCGGCATAGAATAAATAGCAGCTGCTTCTCCAAATGAAAGTGTTTTACTTTTAACATCCTCAATAACCATTTCTGTCTTCTAGTTTCTATTTGGTCTCAGTCTTTCTTTGATAATTTCGTGGCATCCGAAATATAGTCAGTTAAATATAGGTATATTTTGTAATTCATCATTTACAGTTTCATATAGATACCGGGTAGAAAACAGGGATATACAGTGTGACCCATTTTCAATGGAAACACCCCCCTTAAATTTGAGTTGTAAATCGATTTCAATATTTTTTTTTGAAATGCCAAGTACTAACAGGTCTATCTTGGGACCAAATTTGAAATGTTCATTAAAGTTTCAGGGCATACTACGATATTATTTCTTAGTCGAAAATCGAGATTTTTTATTAGCGATTTTTTTATTGAAAAATCACTACGCCACTTGATTCAGAGTGCCTCTAAACAGGTGTGACCAAAATTTTATGAAAAAATATTCATTATTAACAAAGTTATGACAATTCAAAAATTCGAAAACTCACACAGCTAACAGTCACAATATATAATTTTTTTTATGATTTCAACAATAAAGTGCCGCCAGAAAAAAAAAACAAATAGCGTAAATATTTTTAATGATAATAACGGAATTACATGAATCCATCGGTTTGTAAAATGTTCGTTAATCCATTGCCTCACAGTTCTGGCATAATGAACTGAACACCCATCTAACTGTACAATTAAATTTGATCGTTCATTGATTGGCAGCTCGTGAATAGCATCCCAAAACTCTGTGTTTAAAAATTCCAGCAACTTCTGCGCATTAATATTTTTCTCAAAAAAGAAAGGACCAATAATTCGTTCGTTCAAAATCTCACACCAGACGTTGATTTTTTGAGGATACTGGCTTTTACAGTTTGTTACCCAGTTAGGATTATCCGTTGCCCAATAGCGACAATTATGTGATGACACTACTCCATTTGTAGTGAAAGTAGCTTCGTCGGTAATAAAATATTTTTTAGGAAATATTCCCCTTGGGCCCATAAACAATATTCCAGGCGTTTTGCTTCGTCGTCTTCTTGAAGTGTATATAAAAATTTTGGCTTGAAAGGTTTAATATTCTTCGCCTTGAGACATCTCCGAATAGTTTCTCGTGGAATATTCAAATATGAAGTGGCATTCCTCATACTGGCATTAGGATTATTTCCGAAATAATCTTGAATTATTTGATCATTCCTGTCATTTCTGTTTCGTCTTTGTACAGGATTACTTTTCAACATCAATTTTGATACTGCACCAGTTTCATTGAATATTTTATTTACCGTACCGCAGCTAATACGAGGACGATATGGATGTCTCTCATTAAATACTCTACAAACCTCTCTGGCACCTCTCTATCGTAAACTTCAATTTTCTCTCTTACGCTCAATCTTGCAGCCATGACACAAAATAATTCGAAGAACTGTAAGGTAAATATTGTTGACAATAGTATACTTAAATCTTTCACAAGTGTTAAATTGTAATATCATTTCCATGGCAACTAAGATTTAAAGTGAAATATTAGGCCTTAATTTTAGTTAATTTGCGTGAAAACTTGTATGTAATTCCGTTATTTTCATTAAAAATATTTACGCTATTTGTTTTTTTTTCATCTGGCGGCACTTTATTGTTGAAATCACAAAAAAATATTATCATGGCTATATCTGTTGATATAGTGTGTTTTTGTGACTGTTAGCTGTGTGAGTTGTCATAACTTTGTCAATAATGAATATTTTTTCATGATATTTTAGTCACACCTGTTTAGACACTCTGAATCCAGTGGCGTTGGGAATTTTTCAATAAAAAAATCTCTGAAAATCTGCTCCATGCTCTTGCAGTTCTTCATTTGATATTTTCAAAATATTAGTACCTTTAAGAAAAGCAAAATTCAAATTCAGCATAGAAGCTCAATCGAACCCCTTTTGAATTTTTCATTCGATTCGATTGAATACCATCATAATTCCTTTTGAAAATAACTGAACAGGTTGAAGCATGGGTGATTCGTCTTCACACATTCCATCGAAATGTTTTTCACGTTTTGAAGTTGGTTTGGCAAAATAGGCTTAACACCAGTTCGTTCAGCAACGTCTCCAGCCTCTTTTATTCAATATTTCATTGGATTTTGTCTCATTTTCTGCAAAGTTTTAGGCAGACCATCAATTAGTGCGACGTAACGGTCAAGGATGATATCTTGTTTCTAAATTCATATATTCACATGATTAATTTAGCGAAAAATATCCGTCCAAACAATTGAGTTGAAAATGAAATTGAAATTCTTTATAGCAGTTAAGGGATGACCTGCCTCATACTCAGCTTGTGAAATATAAGAAATTTGCTTAACTTCTTGTAAGGCTTCCGATACTTCTGGCAAATTATTTAATAGGACATTCGCAGTAACATATTATTCATTATGTCCCACCTAGTGGTGGAGCCAATAAAAAACCAATATACTTTTTTAATCAATCCAAATCAGTCATAAGCTTCCTGGCACGATGAACACCTACAATTTTAAGGAGTGAACCGAGCATGGTACGAACTCGGTCAGCTGATTCCTTTCAGCAATTCCTCTTTGTCATCCTTGATAAATGCCGGCCATATTGGACCCATTGACCACGGCATTCTCCAATGTTTAAATCAATAACTGCCAATTTTTCTGAAATATGTTGACGAATGTTTTCTGCTGTCTTTCCAACAACTTCTTTAAAATCAATGAGAGAAAATGGTATTCCCATACCTGAAAATGAAACAAAAGGTGACTCTTTCACAAAAATTGAACTCGACATGACTAGCCAATATATATTGAAACCTCTTGTCCATTTAATATATTTATGCTACAAAAGTGGGAACCCACCCAACCAATGGAAAGAGTCAAGATTTATATCCGTTTATAAAGCTGACAATAGACACGAATGAATAATTATTGACCAAATTATGTGATAGATAAAGTTAATTTTGCAAAATTTTTTGAACAATCTGTCAGGAAAAGATTACTTGAGTTCCTTAACAAGCACAATGTTCTTACCGACGGACATTTGGGTTTCATTCAAAACTCGAACACTGAAAACGCTGTTTTAGATTTTGTGAAACACACACTGGAAATAATGTATGAATCATCGAAATGTTTGACTGTGTTTCATGAACAAGCAACAGCTTTTGACACCGTGTCACATGAAGTCTTGTTGGAGAAACTTTCTGGGTACGGAATACGATGGCACAGTTTGAAATCAATGCGAAATTATTTCTCATAGAGAACTCAAAAGGTTGAGATAAGAAAGAACTCAGCAGTACAGCAAATATATCTGTTGATGTGCCCTCAGTTTTGGGCCCAATTTTGTTCCTAATATACATCAACACTATATCAGAAATCAGTGGTTTTCGTGAATACATTATTTGTTATGCAGATGAAACAGCGCTGATTTTCAGAGGCACAACCTGGGATGATTTTATGGGAGCTAACTTGCTATACTTTGATGAATCTTTCTACAAGTCATGCGGAATTCCGTATTGAAAATATATACGATATATATTCGTA
>WOGP01002210.1:0-17187 GCA_015342065.1 Leptinotarsa undecemlineata
CTCATAAGGATCATTTTCACGACGTTTCGGCAAAGTCTCTGTACTGTACTCGTGGTACTGTCGTTCGGGTTAAACCGCGTCTGAAATTTTCATGTATTCGACTCGACGATGGGGTCGTAAATCTTCCCTACCCCCAAGTCTCCTTCTTGCTTTGTTCAGCTCCAAGTTAACACATCAGTGACGTTTCAAGTTGTTTCTCAGAAAAAAAAAGTATTTTTTCAGACTGGATTCAATTTTTTTTCTGGAGTAGATGATTGATTTTATCATAATGAATTGGTATAAAAAAGTTAATGAAACGAGCAAGAATGAAAATTTCATTTAAATTTATTCCGCATAAATTTTCGATGGAAATTTTAATTGAATCACGCCTCAAACAACAGAAATTGGTTCCTAATTTTCACCGACTTCGAAATATCTGAAAGATGTTTTCCTTTCAGTATCTCTCTAAATTGAAATAATAAACAAGATATCAAATTTTCATGAAGAAACACGATACTCGAAGGAATATTGTCTACGCCTCAGGTCATGTCATCAAATCCCCCTTCAATTGTTTCTTCTGAAACCGCGTAGGTCGTTAGAAACTTCTTTCGAATACAGAAATTACCATTAGGATATTCGATGATGAGAAAATCGCAAAGAAATGAGATATAAGAGAATTTTTTTCAGGAATTCATTCTTCGAATTTTAGGTTGATCAGAGGGATTCCAAATGCGTTATTATCATGATTTCAGTAACATGCTCTAAAAAGAAGAAAATTAACACATATATTCAGTGGGCATACTTGACGACTGGCTGTAAATTGAATAAACTTAAAGAACAATTTGTTCAGGTCAGTCTTGACTTACCTACACTTGGACTGACACTTAGTAGAAAACAACTATTCCCCTGGCTAATACCACGAAGGGCGTTGCATTATATCCAACAAGTGTCAGTCCAACTTATGCAGGAAATACTTCTGTGAAGATTCCTGCACTGACACCTTTCGGATATAATCCAAGGGAATAGTTGTTTTGTAATAGGTACCAGTTCATTAACCTACAGTGTAGGTAAGTCGAGACTGACCTGAACAAATTGTTCTCTTAGTTAATTAGAAGAAAACTGACTTCAAATTGAATCAAATCGAACACTTTTTATGTTACACAACTCATATGATAAAAGCTCATCCTGAAGATTATTATACCTATTTTATAATGTTTTTATGAGAGTTCCGAATATCAAGATCAAGTTACATATTGAACTCTCATTCATCTGCACGAACAATTCTCCCAATTGTATAATGTAATACATTGAAGATAAGCTCTGGAGAAAACATAAGACATTAATGTAAAAAAAATATTGCGATCCACTGTACAAATTGTGTTGATAGATTGATTGATTGACTTTTAGTAGTTTTGGGTAACAGTAGAACTCTTCATCTTCTCATTAACACCTGTTCGGTTAACTTTTTGAGACTAAGTAATTGATTTATGCGAAAAATTACGATTTCATATGTAAAAATCGTTTTATGTCACTGAAAGAGACACATCTGCTCGATAACAGTTTTCAAAACATAGTCATATAATCAATCAATTCAATCCCAGCTGAAGGAATTTTGTTTTTTGAAAAGGTAATACCTTTTAGGAGAGGAACTGGAAAAAATCCGAAACAATATATATTTTTCTAATAATTGTTGTAGCTGGACATGACAAATGGTCGTATTCAACAACTGACCACACGAGGAATTCCATTCGGTGTTGCATAAAATCATTCAACTTTACTTACTAATTTCACTACTTGTACACCAACGACTTCTACAAAATAATTGTGACCCTTCGGCTGCATAGTCACATATTTATTGTTATAGTATGTACCTTGAATTTTCATAGAAGAAAAAGAAAGTAGAAAATAATGAATCTCTTTGCAATGCGCATAAGTTCCTAGAGCGCATGACACATGGGGCTATTTTTTAACGATCACTTGTTCAGAGAATTTGAACCTTAGATATACCATTATTTCTGCCTCCACCCCATGAAACTTCACCAAGAGCAGCAATCTGTAACGTACGTAACGTCATATTGCAACAAAAAGCTCAGTACCAAGTTGAAATATTTCAAGATGAAGTCGAAGAAATTATCACCGGTTGAGTGAAAGATGTCGAAGGTGAGTTGGGAAGTATCAATTAACAAGTCATGGAAGACATTAAAATGAATTGAATAGACAGAGAATTGAACAAACAGAAGGAGATACTCGATTATACACCAGCCCACCTGATTCGCTCAGGTAGAGTGCACTCGCAGTGAACAGACCAGCAACAACAAAGCCACACTAGGTAAAATTCTGAAGCCTCCATTTTCTGATGGTCAGTTATCGTAGGCCATGGATTCCGTAGAGATTCCAAAATTATCATTGAGCGAAGCTATAAAACTGCACTAAGGGCAATACTATCAAGCGCGAGCCTCAAAATACATGATAGAATTGAATAGAGGAGAGACCTTCATCGACGATTTGGAAAATAAGCAGAAAATCCTGAGGCAAGGTCGACACCTATCGATATATCTTTGTAAGTTCAGATCTTGTAACAATGAAGAAAGAAACATTTCGGAAATCGATACGTGTCACAACCATAATATTGTATTTCACAAAACCAAACAGATATACCACGTATCTACGTACCACGAACAAGTCTATTGCACCGCAAGTGGGAAATTCTAGGAGAGGAACCAGAATTACACCAGATGATTGTATCAAGAGAAATAATCATAGATGAGCTAGACCACATCCATATAAGTCAAGTGGGAGAATACTCCAGCATCAACAGGACTCTGGCATGAATTCAATAATTCAATTGTCACTATAAGCTGGGAGAGTGGTACAAGCGATACGAAGAAAGGTCCTTCATTAAGTTTGTTTAGAAAATCATAGAACTGAGAAAGACTGCATGGGTTCACGAGACCATTTAAAAATTTTTTATTCGAAAAACGGACTTTCGAACATCGAAGGATGTTTAGTTTGTGGTGCTGTGGAATATTTTCTTAATAAAACCAATTTCATTACAAAAATTGTTCAACAAACAACGGAATAATTGTTGAGATCTCCATGTTGATGAACCATACAAATAACACTCTTTGTGAAAACCGCAGCCAATAAAATTTTCAAACACTATCCTGTTATAGGCGTTATTAAAAAGTATTCACAGCAATATTATACCACACAAAACCTGCGTAATTGGTAATATCAACTATACATCGACTTCAATTCACTCCTAACGAACAAAATTCCGTACTGAATGGATGTAATTATCGTAATTGCCTCCAAAATTATACCTTATTGCACCCAATCTTGCAGTAATAATAAATTTCCCCACACTGTTTGTATGTAACCTGATTGAAATTGTTTCACCGAATCGTAACTACGAGTATACATTAACAAAGTGAGTTAGGTAGAGTTAATTTAATTTTAAAACATAATAGCATTTGATACCAGTCAAACTGTTGTCAAAATAGTATTTAGTTTATTTGGTATTCGATGTATTGCCAATATTATTATTAGAAATTTAGAAAAAATATTGGATGATAAAACTCAATTTCTTTACAATAAATCTCTTCAAAATCCATTTTCTGACTCAGTAAATGATCACGAAAAGTTTGTTTTGACATATGTATCTATTTTGAAAAGTGTCACGTCATATGTCAAATTTGGATGAATAAGTGTTAGAAAACACACGTTAAAAGGTAAGACCTCGTTAATCCTTAGCTCGCACAAATTTTGATTTCTGAGGGTTGTCGTGTTGTGACAGCTGATTAACAAAAAAACAGATCATAAATGTTCCATCAGTAATTCTTGAAAACTTAAGGATGCTGAAAAAGTAATCAGATGTATCAAGAAAATTTGAAGAGTGTGAGAAAGAAAACATCCCTATTGAAAGATGGCGTATATTTATGTTGTACTTTCGGCATTCATTAAAAATATACTTCTTTACAGCATTTGCTGCTAGTAAACTCGCACCTTTTTCAAAAAATACAGATTGTATTGCTGTCGTGACATCAAGTACATGTGTAATTGTATAATATGATTAGATACGTAATTATTATAATTAATTATTAGCTATGGTAAGTTGTGGTGAAAATTTCTGTTTGTCCAATACAGAAAAAGTATAGTTTTCAACATATGTGTAAAATCTTTTATGCAAGCCTTACTCCTGAATAAATTTGATCCTGATGATAATAACAATAATATACTTTATTTGTCACGAAAGATGTGAATGCTTAGAACAACCAGAGATCTATTTAAAGTTCTAGAATATTCAATGGTGAAGAAGTTGTATCGCTAACTTACCGTCAAGTTAACGGAACATTATGTAGTTTTTAATCAAAAAGAGAAGAAAATATTTTTCTCCACAACTGATGGTGCAGGTCTGAAAAACTCAACTAGTCAACACTAGACTAGAGACGATATATCATGTAGTTTACAAACGGCTTCATTCAGCTTGCCCTGTTTGTTTGTTTTTAAAGAAAAATTATAATTTATTTTTTTTCTCTCAGTGTACCTCATAAATGTGGATTACTTCACAACCTTGGATTTCATCATTTTCAGAAAATAGGCAACAATATGTCACAATTAGTAACCACAGTACGAGTACTTATGATAAATGTAATTAAAATTTGTTAAATATTTCAATAGGTGTTCCACAAAGATCGGTATTAGGGCCTATATTGTTCCTTTTATATACAAATGATTAAGAATCAAATATTAGGAATACTTCTTCAACAATGTATGCCGACGATACGTTTTCAATAGTATCTGACATGGATGAAAACTCACTTTTAGATAAATGTAAATATACTTTGCAATATGTTATGATATGGTGCGGAGCTAATTATCTCTGTCTCAATGCAAACAAAACACAATTGGTTAGATTTCACAACCGACAAAAACATGGCATGCCTATTCAATTTCAAATTAAGAAAATTTTAATTCTGGGAAAAGAAGAGACAAATTTTTTGGAAGCTACCATTGATGCATGTTTGACATTGAAACAACGAATTTAACGAGTAAAAGTAACTCATTAGGTTATCTCTTCAGAAACCTAACACATATCTTGACACATCAGCAACTTTTGGAACTATACCATGCTCAAGTAGCTGCCAGACTGAGACATGGCATATGTATGTGGGGTAACTCGACTTTGATATCAAATGTATTCGTTGCGCAGAAGTATATTTTGAGAATAATGGCCAAAGCCTCAAAAAGGTCATCTTGCAGAAGTTTAAATCTGTTTCAAATCTGTTTTTCCGTTAACCAGTTGTCGCACCTCTACGAACGACAACCCTCAGAAGTCGAAGCTTGTGTGAGCTAAGGATTAACGAGGTCTTACCTTTTAACGTGTGATTCCTAACACGGGTTGGACGATAGCAAGTGAAGATCGATCGTTCAGACTAGGGCTTGAACCACCGACCAACACGGCAAACAATTCGTGTGAGTGAACAAAGCATCCCCGCCGAACCGCTTGGCTACCGACCGAACTTTCTGTCAGTAGCCAGTACTGGTTACTTAAAAGAGTTGGTGAAACATACTTTGGCTGGAAGACAAGAAGAGCACCACCAAGTAGGAAGCCGTCTAGTGCTAGTTTTCCCTTACTGTCCCAGGAGATAAGAAAAATTGAGGCTAACCTACAACATTAGAACCTGCTACCAAACACAGATAGGGACTCCAAGGATTGATTAGGACGGATGCAATATGAATGCAGCAAGTCTTATATCGATAAATTGAAGAGGCCGTTGAAAGTTCGTATTAGTGAGCACAAAAAAACACCCAGCGACGAGAAAGCGGCAGATCGGGCATGCTCGATTTGATTCTTCCTAATCGCCTTAAAATGGTGCAAAGGGAGGAATACTGGCTCAAGAGTAAGTTCTAAATGTACAGTTGAATAATGATGCATTCAGCAAGGCTAGTACGGACATCCACCATGTATGAAAATCATAATGAAGCAGGAAAATAGACTATGTGCATTGAAACGGGAAATCGAGATGGGAGATCTAAAAACGCCTAAGTGACTTAAATATAGTCTCAAGTATTAGGAATAAGTCAGTTATCATCCGAAGACGATTGTGAATATTAATAATCAGAACTCCATATCATAGACTTTTCACTCATTGTGAAATCCATTTATTAATTTATCTTCAAATTGAATCACGATCATTAGTTTTCCAAACAAATTATAATCATCATACTTTTGAGTTTCATAGTTATTGTAAACTTATTTTGTACCATTTTTGATATTATTTCATGTTCAACAGGATGCCTACTGGTGGACACTGAAAACTGTTCACCTCGAGGACTGTTTTTCATTTTTTGGTATTTATGTTGAATATTTTCTCTAGAACATTCAATACTATTTTTTCTGTGTAACAGTGGAATTTTTCTTATTTTCGATATTTTTGTGACAAACGGTGAACATGTGATCTACAATTTATTGCTGGATACTGAATAACCATCTGTGGACATAGTTTGTTATAAGGTTAGTTTATCTATATTGACGCCCACGAAACTGTATGGTCTGCATCTATCTCGGACGTTCTTGGATTCCAAAATCATCAAATATACGCAAAACTGATATAAAGCGTGATTCGGAGTCAAAATGTTGATTAGTTGTCAACTGGCTCATTCCACCTTATTCCAGAATGGTTTGGAATGCTCTCGAACACTCTTGATTATTCTGGACTCATCTAGAATGATCTAAAAGGCAAACCTTCCTGCCTTAAATTTTCAAAAGCACTTATCAGGTGAAAACAAGATCGAAAGCAGTAACAAATGAAATGTAACAAGGCTATGAACAAGCCATTTTTCATTATGAACAATGGTAGTAGCTGTTAGAAATATATTCGAAATTACAGTTATCATCAAATTATTAATTATCAGCTATATCATATTCAAAACCCTTGTGCCTATTTCTTAAAATTGATAAATATTTAAGAGTCGTCACAAAGTCCCTTGCCTTTTTCTTTCAAAATGCGAATACTCCGTCTGTATATAACGTATAATGGCCCTCTTGTTGAAGTTCCATGTGTCAAATTAGTTTTCATTTATTTAGTCTGTTTTGCCAAATCACCATGAACGCATATAGCATTCAACAACACGTGCAAATAATAAAATTATTTTATGAAAATGAGTGTTCTGTTCAGGCAAGGTACCGCGTGCGAGAGCGTCCAATGCATCCCGAAAAAGTCACTGTTTGGTGTGGATTCTTGGCTGGAGGCGTCATCGGTTTTCATTTTTTCGACAACGACATTGGCCAAGCCATCACTGTCAACGGCGAACACTATAGGCCGATGATTACCAACTTCTTTTGTTGTTTTGTAACCCATAAGTTGTTGAAGAGACAGACAACTGCATCAAAAGTCTTCTACAAATCATAAACAGTTCGTTGGCCGTCAGATACTTTCCTAGAAGGTGGAAGCATGCGATCGTTATCATAATCCCAAAAAGGGGCTCAGAACCTGCTGGCTGAAAGAGTCGTTCTGCAAAGATTCAACGAAGAAGTTGAGGACTGAAATGTTTTGTTTGGCGAACAATTCGGCTTCAGGAAAGGATACTCCACTGTGCTACAGGCACTGAGACTGGTCGAAAACACCATCGCGGAGCTAAATCATAATCGAAAAGTTCATGCCGTTCTTTTAGGCATCTCGAAGGCCTTCGACCGTGTAAGGCCTTCTGCATAAGCTAGTCGCGTTCGACCAGCCTCGGGGCCTGATCCGGTGGATTGGGTCTTTCCCGAATGGACAGAATATTTTAGGTTAGAGTAGAGGGCTCTCTGTCTGATAACAGAGAGATCCTCGCTGGAGTGTCACAGGGTGCTGTGGTCTCTATACGCTGTACTCTCTTTACACCAGTCACCTCTCGAGGTCCGAGCATGTGAAGATATCCCCCTAAGCCAATGACACTATCTTATCTTCAATGGGTCGGGAGTTCAGGATCGTCTACATGTAACGTGCATTGGACGACCTCGAGAGCTGGTACCTCGAATTGAAGATCCGTGTGAACCCGAAAAAGGCTTAGACGATAACCATGAGAAGAACGATATATTCTATGTCCAGAAAAGTGAGGATCTCTGGAAGGGAGATCGACTGGCAAGCCCGGGTAAAGTACCTGGTCTTCAAATAGACCGTAGGCTCACCTGGAACTCACACACTATATACGTTTGATCAAGGATCGAGGGCCACATAGCTAGTCTGTACCTTCTGATCAACAGAAGATCTAAAATGAGCCTAAAAAACAAAATTACCATCTACAACACGCTGTTCAAGCCTATCATCATGTATGCTTCAGGCGTGTGGGGACAAGCGGCTCCGTCTACCATATCCATTCTGGAGAAGTTACAAAATAAGCTGATACGGATGATTATGAATGCTCCGTGGTTCGTGCGGAATGAAGCCATCCGCAGAGATTCGCAGTTGTCTTCCATCAAGCAGTTTTTGATTGTGCAGAAACTCACGAAAACCCGTTAGTTCGGGAAGTTGTTGATTATACTGTAGACGACCCCTCCCGATATAGAAGACCTGTTGAATGAGTCCCTCATGTCCCTCGTTAATGGATAAACAATTTTTTCCTCCATCCCACCCCAGTCAGGTTGAGGTACCCGGTGAAGGGCGGTCATGAATCCATTAGTCCTTCTGACAAAAATCAGTTGCAAGGGTAAGGGAGCTAGGCTCCATCCTTTCAGAACTGAAGATAACTTTACACATAATGACATCAATAAGTCTTTCGAATAAATAAAAAAAGTTCGACGATATCTCACAAACACTTTGTTTTATTTAAATTCAAAGATAGGAAGCGCTTAATGAGATACCCTATAGAACACAAGCCCGAGAAAATCTGCTCATGAACAACTCGTCATTGGTTTTCGTTATCCCTAAAACTGGTCTTCAATTGTGAAACTGGCCTTAGACTGGACATTTATTTGTCCTGTACAAGGGCAAAGAATATAAATGAAATTGAATTCACTTACAAATGAATATAAACTTTACTACCCATTGTTTCATTTCCCCAAGTTCAATCACATCATCAAACTTTTATTACTGATCTTCAATCAAATTTTGTTTCAACTAGACATACTCACTTTCCTTGATTCGTTTTATTTAATTACTGCCAATTACAAAATTTATTGATCTATTGCTTGAAGGTTGGATGAAGTTTTCAATCTTGATAATAATAGTAAAAGAATTATTTTACTTTCCTTCAGATTCAGATAGTCCAAGACAATGCGGTATGACAAATATTTTCGAATTATATTATGGAATGATATAGGCGATAAAAATAGATGAGATCCCTTTATTTTCGAATGTTTACATTTTTGAGTCGACGAAGAACTACAACTGTTTAACACAAAAATCCATTTCAAGGGGGGAAATGTTGCAACTCTCTAAGGCATTCGATCATGTTTCTCATTATATATGTTTTTCTTACTTATTGTTTTATTTTTAATTGTTCTCCTATATGCCTGCAAATAATAATTATATTGTTAACATCGCTATTCGGTGACTGTCTGGTTGAAAAACAAACTCAAAATACCTCATCTCTGAAACTCGAGGTCCAAATTTCATGAATACTCGTATGTACTCAAACCCATCACAAATTCATACAATACAAACGACTCCTTATAAAAATCCAATATAGCTCTTCAGCTTCTTGAAAGAACGTTCCCTGTGAGTGGCCGTCGATGGATATCTCTCGAATACTTTCACCATCAACGCTGATGTTCCCCAGGGGTCTATATTGTCTCCAACCCTCTTTCTCTTGTATATCAACGACTTATTGGAAAAACCCAAGAATCTGCTTCTCAGAAGCTTGGAACACTGTTTCGAACCAGAAAACTGTACAGGGCGTAGCAACTTTTGATGTTTTATAAAGCTCAGATCAAACCTTCTTTGAAGTATTGTTCTCATGTCTAGAGCTCTGCACCAAAACGTACCCAGAAGTTGCTGAATTCCATCCAGATTCCATCCAACCAGTATTGAAACTTCGATTTGTTAAAATATATAAACCACTCCGTCATATATTTCTAGGATCAATTCCCGAATTTAAATTATTGAAGGTTCCCAACACTCGACCAACTCTGCCCACCACTATTCTACTGCCTCTGGGCGGATTCAGTTGACCCTGGCTAGCTAATTTTTGTAATAGCATTTCATGGACGATTGAGACACATTCAACGTTCTGGCGATAATAAAATTTGTATACTATTTTTGAAACATTCATTTATAGATGCCAGCTAGATAAAACTAGTCGATTACGGTATGTGACATCTGCGATTCTATCTTCAGCCATTGGTGGGTACAATGGGTTCAAAACAGGGTTTGAAAATTTCACAAAATTGGACAACAAAATACAGTTGAAAGTAATTGATGTTCAATACAAATTCTTCAGGCAGAGACGTTCAGTTTAATTTTCCAAACCTCTACATATTCAAAGAATTGCTAAACGCTGTTTCCAATAGAGTAATATCTACTGTAATAAGTTCTTGTTATATTGAATGTCAATGTTGGAAGTTTGCATATTGGAATACTATCATTAAAGAGTCGTAAACATGATTCGAAGCCGTCGTTTGAAGGAATAGCAGATTACCTTCGGATTTTCATTGGCTCATAGGTGTAAAAAGTTGAAAAATTATGTGTATCAACAAACATTTTTGGATGATGACAGACATTATACATCAAAAGGCTATTCAACTATACTGGTAATGGCATCCAGTTCAAAATGCGATAGTTTTTATAGTGAAAAATCACCATGACACTAATTTGCATAAACTTTCTGGTTACTCTCAAAATCTATTCTTCTTTATCTTCTATCGATAACTGGTTTTATTTTTATTTTTTACCTCAGTATTATATTAGCAAGCATGTTGAACTGTTACTGTTGAATATCTGTTCATAGCATCAGGATTAGGTTAGGTCCAAAGTGAGTGGGTCTATTCTACCCTCCACCGCAACCCGAAAGAATTTATTGTGGCTCACACCTATTCAAACTAGACCAAATAAACCCAGCTTCTTAACAAGCCGATTAGCTTGTATGGTAAGTGATCTTTCAGGTCAGATGGTGAAAGTACGGCTCTGTCAAACTCTAAAAACCTGATTCAGTCCCTAGTGGGGCAGGCACAAAGTATGTGCTCTGCTGTTTCATCATTTTTCAAACAGAGGCGACATACACTCTCTTCCGACAGTCAGTTATATGCAGAGACTCAGACTGTCTTCCGACAGTCTGAGCCTCTGCATATAATTATTAAAATGACAGTGACCTGTAAAAAGGCCTGTCAGACAGTGTAGTTCATCCCTACTGTATTCCAACAACTGTTTGGTATCAAAGGTGTTTGGTATCAAAGGTGTTTGGTATCAGAATTCGTCTGGGTAGTTCATTTGAAAATAATAATGATAATTCCTTTTTATTCCCTTTATACATATAAAATAGTCGTATAAAGTTGTACACCAAATTTAAAAGGGGAACAAAAAGTTCGCTTGGTAAAAATGAAGCGAACATGACATGTTCTTCCATTTACAATAAATAGTATCTGCAGATACCCCATTATTGATATTTGTTTTCTGGTCTTTTCTCTTGATTTATTGATAGATTTTTTTATGCTTGCCTTCAATTGCCAAATGCTTTTAATCTTGAATTCTTCAGATATTTACATAATTTACATATTTAATAGGAAAAAAACTGACTAGCAAAATTTGTTTATAAATTTAGGTGGTGTTTATAGCTTTTTAAATGTAGGAAGAGCTCTCTAAATTATTTTATGGTCTCGCCCACTAGACATGCGTTCGTTAAAAGCCGGTAAGTGCTACAAGGAGAGGTAGATTGAGAGAGAGAGAGAGAGAGAAAATTCTCAAGACTCTTTCAAGATTTGACAAGCTATACATTTATTTTTTGGGATAGAAAAGGATTACTTCCTTCCTTCCTTTGGAAGATTCCCACATTTTTTTATCGAGATGGAGTAGTAGAAAGCCAAAAACTTTCTTTTCCAAAAATTAATCATTCCTAACAATATAACCCCTTGATTCTATATATTTATATTGTGAACATCGGTTCGATCTTTCTGTGTAGGTGGACTCTCTAACTATGATCCTATGAAGTAGCAAGAGAGCATGTGATATTCTCCTTATTTCATATTCAAACAAACCACAATCCCACAATTGGTGAATAATATGTTGTTTTTTGTATGCCGTAAATGGTATGTAAACATGAATACTGCACTATTTGAATAATATGTTCATTTAGGTGGGTCAAATTAGGGCTGTAGATGAACTTCCTCATGTTCCTCACAAGATAAGTGGAACCACCTATTGGTGTGACACTCAAGTCAATAGGTGGTTCCACTTATGTTTCACTTGCGTTTACGCAGCTATTTTTATCAAGTACTTTTCTGGTTTTTCTCATTTTGTCTTCAATCGAGGACCGCCTGCCCGGTACTGACGATGCCCAATAGGCTGAAACAGCTGTATACCGGTGGTTCTTAAATTGAAATCAATATGGGAATGATCTGAAAGTATTTACCTATTTATCTTTTATTGTGGAATTGGCGCGGTGGTAGTGCGCCCGATTCACGATCAGAAGATCGTGGGTTCGATTCCTAGCTCGACCAGATATTTTTCTCGAGAGAATTTATCTGGTTGAAGCTGGGATGATTCTGCAACCGTGTTAGGAATCACAAGTTGAAAGGTAAGACCTCGTTAGTCCTTAGCTCGCACAAGTTTCTCTACTTCTGATCAACGGAAAAACAGATTATAGCTACCATAAGCCAATTTTTACTTTTGTAGGATTAAATAATGATACTAATATTTTATAATAATAATCATTAACACTATTTAACACAATAAAATCAAAAGATAAATGAATAAGTACTATTCTGATCACTCTCATATTGATTTCAATCTAAGAGCCACCGATATCAGCTGTTTCAACTCATTGAGCATCGTCAGTACCGAGCCTCGATTCAAGACAAAATGTGAGGACTGTCTGCCCGATGCCCAATGGGCTGAAACAGCTGTCTACTGGTGGCTGATAGATTGAAATCAATATAGGAGTGATCAGAATAGTGATTTAGCAGTGACGCTAAAGATATATACAAATTTAAAATATAGACACTGGGGCATATTATATTATAATATTAACCTAACCTTTTGTTTGGAGATTCTGTATTGTTCCGAGGATCATCCACTGCTTGTTTTATCAACGTTTTTATAATCACTTTCAACAGCGGTGATAGTTTTAGGTTATATGCTTACTGTCAACAGTATATGTAGATCGCACACTGAACACTCACTATGTGTTAAAATGAGTAAGGGAAGCCAGACAAACTGGCCCGTTACGTGTTGAGTAACGAAGCGGTTTACCCTCCCATAAAAAGTTATCACTTCAAAAATTACGATTAATCGAAATTGGTCTCCGGTACGAGGCTATACGAGGGTGATCCGAAAAGTTTCCCAACTAACAAAGATACAACACATCTTTTCAAGATTTTTGTTTCATCATAGTCTTCTTTTTACCTCTACATACTTCTTCCAGCGATAATCACATTTCTGTAACCCTTCCAAATCGTACTCGGCATTTTTCTTTGCGAAATAATTGTTCACGAAGGTGATTGCCTCTTCATTTGACTAAAATCTCTGTTCTCCGAGTGCTATTTTTAGATGGAAACAAAAAGAAGTTGCTAGGGGCTGAATCTGGTGAGTAAGACGGATGATCAAGCAGTTCAAACCGTAGATCGTATATTTTCACCACGGCAACCGCTGATGTGTGAGACGGTGCCTTTTTTTGGTGAAACAGGTTTTTTTTCAGTAAATATGGCCGTTTTTCTGCAATTTCTGCTTTTATCTTGTTAAGTAATTATACGTAGCATACTCGTGTAATGGTTTTTCTTTCTTGAAGATAATCGATTGAAATACCTCCATGACTATCCGAAAACACAGTGTCCATCACTTTCCCAGCCGAAAAAACAGTTCCGTTTTTTGGAGGGCTCCTTCTTTTTCAGTCCACTGTTTGGACTGTGTTTTCATTTTGGGCGTATAATTATGTTCACACCTACAGTAGTCAATCGGCGCCAGAACTTGGATTTATTGCGCCTAATCTGCGCCAAGAGAGCGTTGGAAATGTTCATTCGAACACGCTTTTGGTCTAACGTGAGCAAACGCGGCACCCATTGCGAGGACAATTTTCTTATGTCTGAATGTTGATTTAATATGATATAAGCACGTTCTTTTGTTATTTTCATACTCTGCTATTCTCACTTCAATTAGGCGGTCGTCTAGCAACATTTGGCAATGTTTCGGTTTTTGGCATTATCTTCCAAGCTCTTACGGCCACATTTGAATTCAGCTGTCCAATATTTCACTGTCCACATACACACAATCAAACTCATCTTTGGTTTGCGTAGGCGTATTGCTTTTCGAAAACAATAATTTAATGTTAGGAATCACACGTTAAAAGGTAAGACCTCGTTAGTCCTTAGCTCGCACAAGTTTCTTAACTTCTGAGAGTTGTCGTTCGTAGGGGGTCGACAGCCGATTAACGGAAATACAGATTTAAAACAGAATTTTTTAATGGCAGCTCGATATTTGATTCTATCCAATTTCATAAAATCACTTAGATCAACTCACTCAAAGGACTGTTACAACTGCGCGTCCCAAATGGCTGAAACTTTGGTGAATAACTCTCAACAGATGAACAACAAAATCATTTCTTTTTATTTACGAGTGTTGCTATCTTCATGTTGATTTCGGAAACTTTTCATACCACCCTTGTACATTAGAACGGTCGAGGCTAGAATGATTACGTACATGAACATTGAAGATGCGGCAAAAAGTAATACCGTTTTTATCAGTCCAAGTTTTTTCTTCCCAAATATGAAAGTAACGCGGAATTTATTCACGAAATATTCTAGACTCATAACGTAGTTTAATACTCGCGTGAACAGACGTAGGAAGTGGCAAATAAATGTGTAGTTTTCGTGTGATCATGGATGATGGAAATTTTTTATTTTGACTTAAGGTGAGCTGTTATTTAAAATTTTTCAGTTTTGAATGTTATAGATACGAACTTTTTTTCATAATTCCAGTGGTTTTTTGGTAATATATGAATTCGGTTTTCGCCCAAATATTTATAGAGGTAGGCAAAATTTTTCTGTGTAACTGCTAATTTAAAAAATGAATTTTCATTTTTGTTGTTGAGATTTTTCTTCAACGTTCACTGATAATCAAAAAAAAAAACGGGATCTTTCAGTTTTCCCAATCGTGATTCATGAGAAACAAATCTGAAAATCGGAATTATTGTATATTACTCAGAAACCCTTATTTCTCTTTCAAACATTTTGTGATTTATTGGATGTGAATAGTTTGATGGGTATTTCACGCCAAATTAGCAATGAATGGAAATAACTATCTTGGGCAAATTTCCTAGTTGAAAAAAAGAAAAAAAAATCCAGTGTTTTTGAAAAAATAAAAAATGCCCAATACTTTTTGGAGATGCTCTCATATTGCATCTTGTCAAAATTTTATACGTATCTACACGTTTTTTAACAGTATTTATGATTCCAGCACTTATGATTCCTTTCAGTTTCAATATATTTAACAATTTGCACTTTCCTGTAGATCAAATAATATTTTTTTTTTACTGTTTTAGATTTAACACTTTTTTCCATAATATTCATAAATATTCATTCATACTTGACATAATTTGAAACCAAACACTAGTTATTTTTCATTTCACCTTGAGTTGAGATTTATCAAAACTAAATGAGAATGTTGTAGACTTTCTGTTGCAAAACTGAGCTTTATATCCGACAATCGAACTAATCGCTTTCTGTTCCTCTCTTATGCTTGCACTGGCGAAACAAAGCTACACAGGAAACCAATTATATCGAACAAGATTAATGTTTTGTTGAGTTCAAATTGAATATTATTATATATTATTATTTGAAGTATTTCAATTTACTATTTTCATTGAATTGAATGAATTACATTTTCTCTCGAATTCAATATTATATTGAATGTAGGTCGGTCTGTTCGACGTGGGTGCTTTGTTCACTCAGTTAATCGGCCGATGTGTGAGTCGATGGTCCAAGCCGAAGGCTGAACACTCGATTTTCACTTGCTATCAACCAAGCCGTGTTAGGAATCACATGTTAAAAGGGAAGACCTCGTCAGTCCTTAGCTCGCACAAGTTTCGACTTCTGAGGGTGGTCGTTCATATGGGTGCGATAGCTGGTTAACAGAAAAAACATATTTTGAACATATTTCAACATATTTTGAAATATTATGAAATTACGGGTATTCGTTCATCGCAATTTGAACCTACTCACTTTTTCACTAATACATTTCTTTGTAGTAAAATAAGAGGTACACTTCGATGTCAAAGTTCAAGTTTCACTTAGAAGACTGACATTTTTGAAGTTTTACTAAAATAATTAGCAAAATTCAATTTCGAATAAACAAATGACTCAATTGGAAGAAGTCAATTTATTGAATTCAATTCACATATCTTATGAGGAAATCAAAGACCAAGAAAATATATTTCAAATCAAATTACTGAATTCGAATAATACTGTTTGTGACGTAGATAATAACGGATTTTGAAAACGGTACATTCATGATTCGATAGTGATATCTGATACAGATCTTATTAGTGGTACCAGTATGGACAACGACTTCCATCAAGTATGGTATTGACAACATCCGTTCATCTAGTTTTCTGTTTACATCAAAGCTGCAAGCATAGAGACCGAAAGAGATTTCTCATTTGATGGTCGACATCGAATTTTGATTTTTGTAACAGACAAACCTATAATACACACATCGGAAAAGTCTAGGAATATTTTTAAAAATGGCAATAATTTTTTTTAGATCACTTTAGGAAAAAAAACTTGACGGGTGATTATTGAACGAATGTAACTCACAACAAAATGTATTAAATGGTCAAAAATACTGAGTGCGCATATAGCAAAACTAAAAAAATTAGGGCTCTTCTTTGGCACCCCGAAAAAAAATCATAATACAAAAAAATTGGAATCAGTACAAAGTATGGCCTCCATGATGGTTTATTACGGCCCTACATCTATCGTGCAACGACAAAATGAGATTGTCAATGTCTTGTTGAGGTACATTTGCCCATTCAGCGATTAAAAGCTCTCTCAATTGAAACGTTGTGTGAATGTTCCCCATA
>WOGP01002211.1:0-17186 GCA_015342065.1 Leptinotarsa undecemlineata
GTTTGGTGTTTGGGTAATTGATCAAAGAAGTTATTCAGCTTTCACACCAAAGGTTCCAATCCCAAAGTTATTTATATAAAAGAGGTTACGTACAGCGCCATCTGCCGCGAAGCAATAATGTCGATAATTCTGTCAAATATAGATCCTGAGCATTCAAACGGGAATAAATATGAAATGAAATAGTGGGTTGAAAATAAACAAACAAACAAGCATACACACATACAGGTGAAGCTAATAAAAGCGTGTTAATTAATAATGAATATTAATTTAAACTATCCAATAATGAACGGAACAAGTAGTACTATTTTTGTTACGGCTTGGAAAATTGTTGCAATACTTGGAATATCAGAACCAGTGAACAATTAAACTACAGAAAATACAGCGTCGTAGATTTTGGTACCATGAGTAACAAACAAATAAAAACTGTGTATCGTCTGCATGAAAATGATGTTCACCCCATTGAAATGAATTAGGGATATTAGAAATATGAAGTGTATATAACTGAGGCCCTAAAATTCTCCCCCGAGTTACTCCAGATTTCACTTGAAATGGTGTTGTTATTTTCATCTTGTGTCTTATTATTGTGATATGAGTCATGCATGACCAATCTTACATACCTCTCACATGTTTCGGATGCTTTACACCAAAAGCAACAGGTTGACGTAGTGTATACGTACGTGCAAAAAACGTTTGATCAAATTGTTTTTTACATCCTCATCCAGCGACTATCATCGTTTGGCTTTTCTGAAATTCTAATTGACCTTTTTACAAGCTATCTCTTTGGCAGAAAGCAATACGGTGAACATAAGGTTTTGAGTCCTCTTTGTACATACCTAAGTCAGGGGTGCGACAAGGCTCGAACCTGGGGCCTATTTCATCTGTGCCTTTCATTGATGATCTGGCGGAAATGATAAACTGCTCCAAACTTCTTTACGTTGATGATCAAAAGCTATACAAAGTAATTGGCAATTATGAAGACTGCTTGAATTCACAAAATGAAATCGATTTAGTATTCGACTGGTGTTCCAAGAAGTGTTTACGTTTGAATATACCGAAATGTTACATCTTATCATTTGCTACAAAAAAGAATATAACAGAATTTCCCTATGTTATTGATAACATTCCAATAATTCGAGTAAATGAGATGACAAATCTTGGAAGCACTTTTGATTATAAATTCATTTTCACTTCCCACATAGATCAGGCTATCCCAAAATCGAATGGAATGTTGGACTTTATTATGAGGAGTGAAAGAGAGTTCAAGAATAATTATACGATTATAACACTGTTCAATGCCTATGTGAGATCTAAACTAGAATACGGAGTGTTAATATGGTATCCAATTTACAATTGCCACATACATCATAGTGATGCTGTCCAAACAAAAATTTCAATATCACTCCTTCAAGGTCACAGAAATATATACCCAAACGGGAACCGTTAATTCTATCCTTCTCTGAATACACGATAACTTTTCAATACAATCTACTTTCTTCCAAACTGCTAAATAATGAGATCTCGTGTGCCCCCCTTCTACAAATGATTTCCGCACTCCGCACTCCACGCCTAAATTTTAGATATCAAAAGACATTCTACTGTGATTTTGAAAGAACAAATAACATTTTCAATTTACTTTTTTCCTTCTTGCGATATCTTCTATTTCTATTATATTCTATTTCTTTCAGTTGTAGCAAATTTTTTTAAGTGATTATCCTGTATTGCATATATTTTCTATCAACACCTTTGTACATTTTCTGTAATTCGGTGAATGCCTGTGGGAAATAAAGAATATGAAAAAAACGTAGCTCGAGATGCGTTACCAAATCCCAAAGAATGCAATCCCAAAAAACTCATCAAATTGAGTACTTTCGAATAGTCAAACAAATTGAAAATACAAATTTCATAATTGTCTTTGGCTATGAAAATTTCATTAACAACATCGGTATGATTTTTGAGTTTATCCATTACAAAAAAAATGCAACTAAGCTCTGGGTATCAGCACAAAATTGAGGTTAAATATTATGTTATATTTCGAAGGATTACTTCGGTCGTTTTACCAAAAATAATTTAATATGTCTATAACTTGTCTGGTTTGTCAGGTTAAAGTTACGCAATTGTATAGACAATTATGTCCGTTTTGACTTTCAAAAGTTACCACAATGTAAGGTTCTCATTATGAAAGAACCGTTTAAGATGACAGAAAATACATCCTGTATACGTCATTATTATACGAATGCACGTGGGTAGGTCCTCGTGAATGACATCTACAGCAAGATAAATATTTTTCTACACCTTCAGTCACGGATATTGTAGATGAATTGTTAACATTTACATATCTGGCTACTCGAATATAAATCAAGTTTTTTGTGTTCCGTCGGTGTTCCTCTAGTTTCTAATTAATTACGTTCGTAATACTGTATGAAATCCGTTTCAGTTCACTAGATTCGGTGCTAGAGACATCATGATCGAATGTGTGTTGTTATTTTTAGGACATATTGCGCCCGTTTTAACTACTATAAATCTCCAACACACAACAAAAGTTGATATCTTGCCGCTATCATTTTCAAATGGACCCGATGGAAATAATATTTTCCATCCAGGAGATGAGGTTTCCCGGTCGAAATTCGATAGGTCCAGTCCGTCTGGTGGATATGAAAATGGTTTCAGATTACCAAGGACTGAACAGCAGGCGGATAGATTACCACCAGATGAACCATCTCCAAGCCGACCTTGGCTCAATTCCGGACAACCGATCAGTCTACCAAACGACAGAAGAAAAACCTTTCCAGTAACATATACTCCAGAAGATATACCCAAAGAACAAGGTATTTTCAATTATAGATGAAGGATAAATTATAGATATGAAGGAATGTTGTAACACTTTTTAGACTAATGATTTTATGGGTTGTAGAAGTTAGCTTTGATTTGCTGTACATACTTTTATAAAAAAGTGCTCGGTAGCAATGAATGTAGGCTTATAAAAACCTTCAGTGGCAGACAGTTTAGATATTTCAATATCTTGACTTCGCCAATTTTGGC
The DNA here is from genome assembly GCA_015342065.1 of Leptinotarsa undecemlineata. Classification (NCBI taxonomy): domain Eukaryota; kingdom Metazoa; phylum Arthropoda; class Insecta; order Coleoptera; family Chrysomelidae; genus Leptinotarsa; species Leptinotarsa undecemlineata. The sequence continues at coordinate 3,040 of WOGP01002211.1, forward strand.
ATTTGATGAATTTCGAGTAGCTGTCATTTATTGTATTTTTGCGCTCTTCAATTGATGCCTTTTCACCAGAAAAACTTAGTTTACCTCGATAAGTTACTGATGCGTGAATTCAAAGTATTTTCTACAAAGAAATATGTTCAATTTTTCAGTAACCTGTCGTATTCAATTATTTTGCCTATCAAAAAAGGGGTAAAAAATCTTACATAAAATCATCTTGATGTTTCGAAGGCTAAAGTCTGTCGCCGTCTCCAGAATTAGAAAACTGTTTGTTTCTAAACGTCCTCGACATATTTTAAAACGAACTAGTAACAAAAAAACTACGAATATGCTCAGATTTTACTATTCTGAAGACGAAGGCAGATTTTAGCTTCCGAAACGTTGAGGAAAGTTTCTGTATAATTTCTTAGCTCGTTTTTGATAGGAAAAAGTATTTTGTGAAACACTTTGAATTTACGCAGCTTATTGGATGAAACACCAATATCAAGTTATTCATTACCATTTTCATTGTTGAAGATTGCAAAAATACCCATAGAAGGTCGATAAAAAACTGATTTCTTCCACACAATTAAGTGTTGTTCTATTGTTTATTTCCAACCAACGTGAATCGACTTCATGAAAAAGCATAAAACATTTTTGTTCATCGTGAAATTATCTGCAAAAAGTGTCCACTTTCAATTTCAATAAAACAAGGTCAAATGAAATTACTACCAAAGCATAATTGAAAGCAGGCATGTGTTTAGAAATTGAGAATGGACTATCATCAATGATTTTCCTCAATTTTCCCCGATAATTCGTTATTTTATTTAGGGTTGTTCAATCAGTTCAATCAGTTACCAGCAATTTTCGGTTATTATCTTGATTGATAAATTGGTCACAGCAATTAGAATGACAATGAATAGAATGACAAAGCCAATTTATTATGCTCATGAAACCAAGTCAACAACAATTTTGTGTCATTTTGTGGACGATATCAGAGTTTCTATCGACCTTTGTTGAATATTTATTTTCACGTCTATAGTGACGTGGAAAAAGTAATACAGTCTATTTTTTTAAATAGGTAATTTCTACGAAATATTGGACCGTTTCTTTTTGAAAAATGGTAAACGAAGTTAATAACTTTTTTTACGTCAACTTTTATACAGTGCATTTCTTTAATGCCCCCCCTTTTATTTTTGAACGAATCGACTTCAAAAATTGAAATTTGGGATAATGAAATTAATGCATGAATACTTTATTTATAAGTGGAATTGACAGATGAAACTTTCAAGATGGCGACTGGGAGCCATCTGGGAAAAAACTTGAAATAGAAAGGGGAGTTTTATGATATATCGTTTTGAAGCTCCTGACGAATACTTCACAACCATAGAATATGAAGTCAATATCTTCACCTAATACAAAATGGAGGAACATTTAACAATTTTCTGAAGACAAAACACATTAATATGGATATTTCTATAAATATTCTTTTTTATCTGCCATATGGAAATTCCAACAACCGATAAGGTTTGTTGAGTTATTTTTTGTTTATAAAAACGATAAAAAATGTCGTACGACAATGAACATCATTATTCACTGCAAGGCATCCTACCTCTCTCCACAATTTTTGTTTTAGTGACGAATGTACATTTTTTTAAACGGCAATGTTCACAGACAAAATTGCCGTTACCCTCACGTTTTCCGGAAAACACATACCCGATATGCAGAAGAAACTAAAGTTTGTGCAGGACAATTGGGAAACCATATTGTAGGACCCTTATTTATTTATCAAAATTTAAGAGAGGAACTGTATTTGAATCTGTTTCTGTTTAAAATATGTTCTTCCATTAATCAGCTGTCGCCCCCATGTTGAAAAACTTGTGTGGGCTAAGGACTAACGAGGTCTTACCTTTTAACGTGTGATTCCTAACACGATTAGGAAACTACTGGAAACTATTGTTGACTTTCTCATCACTGAAATCGTCGAAGCGAATCCTAATATATTCGATATGGATATTGTATTCCAACAAGATAGATCACCACCACATTACTCCAGATAAGTAAGGAACTATTTGGATACTACTTTTCCCGGTCGTTGGATTGGCCGTCGAGGTCCTACAGAATGGTCAGCCCGTTCGCCAGATTTGACAGCTTTGGACTTTTTCTATGGGGCAATTTGAAGCAAAATGTGTACGAAACTGAATCTGCTTCAATATTGGATATACGGCAGAGAATAAAAAATATTTGTAGAGATATTAACGTTACTGTGTTTGAAAATATTCGGTGTGAAATATCGGATAGGCTGTTCACATGTCAAGAAGTTCAAGGCAACCATTTCGAGCATCTTCTGAACTACCTCAAGCTGATTACCTCATATTATGTAATTAAATGTCAATGTATTCAGGAAATTATTTATCGATCAGACATTTTGTAGTAGTTGAAGATATTGACATTATATTCTAGGGTTGTGAAACATTTCTCAGGAGCTTCAAAAATATATGTCACAAGACCCCCTTTCCATTAAATTTTTTTCCCGAGATAGCGCCCAGTCGCCATCTTGAAAGTTTCATCTGTCAATTTCACTTCAAAATAAAGTATTCATGCATTAATTTCATTATCTCAAATTTCAATTCATTGAGTTGACCCGTTCAAAAAATGAAAGGGAGGTGGCATTAAAGAAAAGCACTGTATAATATTATTATATGATTTTTGTGAGTAGAATTTTTGAAAAACTTCTACTACACAAAGTGAAAACTTTTTTCCAGAAAATTCAGTAGTGAATAAAAATGGCGGTTTATTGAACCTGAATTTAAAATTTTTAATCACACTCCACCAATTTTTTCAGCCTACGCTAGATATCGTTTTCCATTTTGGGATTTAGTTGCATCAGTTAGCCCGTTCAAAAACTTTCGACTTTCGAAAGGTGTTGAATAATAAAATACTTGCTTGAAGAATAAATTTCACAAAGGCAGACGAAATGGTATTTCAAAATCAGCTGATAACGAGTAGAGCACGGATGTGTTTCTTATTTGTTATTAACAGGAATATTGAAAAATTAATTAATTATTGATGTTTCACATCTGCGAGGCATCCCGTTACTGCTAACAATTTTTTTCTCCATGATTTTTTCTTCACTTAGTCTTTGGAAATGTTTGGAAAATTCTGGAATGATTCAAAATTTCAAGAAGTTGTATTCATCATTTAGGTAGTTGCAGTTCCTTACTTGTTTTCGAATTGATATTCCCAATCATCACTCAATATGTAGATATGAATCAGTAAATTATAAACCAAATGATTGTTTGAAATTACAGAAATTGTAAATACCATTCAAAAAATGAAATATTATTTGTAGATGAAATCTTCAAACTGAATCCTAATAATCCATTCTTCTTTCACTCTACGGATGACCATTATGACGTAGAAAATACCTCAGGTGAGTTGTTTCCTAATAGTAGAATAAATTTCGTTTCTATGAATAATTTTCTATTTGTAAACAAAATCTAAACAATTTTATTTTCAGGAATCAAGTCAGCTATTTTCCGTGGTAATCCTTTCTTTTTAACAACAATGGTGAACTCGAAAACAGGTATAATTTAATCTGTCCATTTTTTCAAACTAATTAGAAAAAAAATAACTTTTTGCGAAATGATAAGAGGTTTCGAAATTTTATTCAATAGTATATTCAATTTTAGTTCACTGAGCAACTAAATATGTATTAGGTAGATTACTTGGATTACTAGGATTACAGCGGTCTCCAAATTTTTCATTTGGAGAGAGATTTCTAGTTGTTTTGAACAGAATGATCATCATCATTTAAAACATGTATGTTAGTATAGTTAAGCTTGTTTGTAACAGTATTTTCTACTATCAATTTATAAATATCATAGTGTAGGAATAATTTGCCAAATACTGGAAAATCGAAATATTTGTTCACCTCTCAAGTGTGGTTTTGTTCAAATAAGTGTTCACGAACAAAATTAGGAATATTCTTGATTGGTCTACGTTTAATAGTGGAATTCGCAAATAGATAATTGCAACTTCCCGCCTTTTCAACTTCCGGGTGGTCCGCCTTTTCAACTTCCGAGTGGTGCTTGCATTGATAAAAGGGATTCATTGAAATTACATGAATGTTAGAGTTTACAAACCAGACATAGAGGCCAAAAGCATATATATAACTTTTCAATTTGCGAATATAACAAATCCATGTATATAATTCTTCAAATATAACCAGTTTGACCATTTATGTTAACCATTTTTAGAACCCAACCCAGTAACTACCACAACTCTTCTAGAGGAACCTGTACCTCCACTAACCAAACGAGGCCCTGGAGAATCAACTAACTCTAAGAAAGTGACAGAAGTTGAAAAAGATTTTTCCGATACTGCTGAAGTCGGTATACCGTATGGAAACATTTGCGGAAGGTCAGTCTCCACGAATGAATTGGTGGTGCATGGGGATGCGGTTCCAAGGGGAGCCTACCCGTGGCTGGCAGCAATATTTTGGGTGAAGCCAACTGGGTTAAATTACATGTGTAGCGGTTCACTCATTTCTGATAGACATGTGGTTACAGGTGAGTTACCTCAGTTTTAGGTTTTACCTGCCTAATGACACAACTTGCATACTATTTTATTTAATAGAAGATGTAAATGTAGCAAAAAAAAACATGTCAAAACAGGTAAAAATGTCTATAACCAAGAAGTCTTTTTAAAAATGTTTATTGCGCATATAGTCCACCAGCGGTAATCATAGAAGTTTCGAATGGAACAGTGAATGAAATCACCGCTGAATGCGCATTAGATATCGCTAAATTAACTAACTCAGCATATTCATTTGTCTATGTATTTTATTGTTAACAGTATTCATCGAAATGAAGAGTGGTATTTCCTTAAATTTTTGGAAATTGTGTGAATTGCAGTAATCGACCTCCTGATCATAAATGTACATAGGCACAGCTCAATCTTTCAAATATAGTTTTCAAAGTAACCGGATCATACAAGGTGGTCGGTCCACCAAAAAAAAACTTGTGTTTCGAGAATTGACTACGGAATGATTTTTCATCTAAATAATCTAATTATATTCAATTTGTACAGGGTGTATCTTGAATGATGTGATTAGTTTCAGGTAGTGATTACTCGTCATATTTAATGGAAAAAGTTCCTGTGAATGCGTCTCTCAACTTGTTTCGTTTCCTAGTAACCATGTATCAAAGTTTTACTGAAAATATTGTTCTTTCATCCATAATTCGAACGTGTTTTGCAAAATAACCTAGATCAAATAATGAAAGTATTTAGTTCTACATTTTCAGAGTATTTTATATAGAGGTTCTAAAAATGTTTATTGGAATAAGGGATACAGATCATTGAATTTCGGTTTGATTACTTTTAAAACCCTGCAAGGTTGAAATAACTTATGACATTATTACTGAAATGATATTCATTTTTTAAGTGGAAAATACATGTACGACATTCTTAATAATTTTTCGGGATATATAGGTTCTTCTTCTTTTTTTTCTAAGAATTCAAAATAATACCAATGATGAGAGAATGCTGCTAAGCAACGGGTGCAGGCACTATTACTGCGAGATTTTCCACTGGAATTATTACCCGTAATCTAAATGCATGAAAAGAAGCCTCTTGTTACTGCTAACAAACATTAAAATTGACGAGAATACTCTTGAGTTGGGAAAGAAAATTTTTGGCCTTTTATTTCTCCCTCTTGATACAAAAAACGTGGGAATCTTCCAAAGCGTGAAAAGAAGCAATCAATTTAAAGAATTAACTATAAATAAAGACGTTTGGATCATGCAAAGAAATAATTTTCAGACACAAATTGTCAGTAACTTTCAGTCAGTAACTTTTTTGCATGATCTATACATCTATATATAGAGTTAATTTCTGAAATTGATTGCTTCCTTCGTTTCTTTGAAAGATTCAAAAAATTGTTGTATTAAGAAGGCCAAAAACTTCCTTTCCCAAAAATTAATCTCTCCTGAAAATATACCCTTTCAATTTAAACTCATGAGTTCCGTTACTGGGAAACGAAGCAAATTGTAACACACGTTCATATGAACTTGTTTTCATAGAATATGACAAGTAATCATCACCTGAAATTAATGGCATCTAGTTGTTTATTTATTTATTTAGCCACATTACAGAATATTAATCTATTTGTGGTAGGTCCAGAACAAAGTATATTTATTTTGCGGCATATTTTATTTCATTTCATAATACATGTTCTGGTTTTTAGAATAACTGTTGTTTATAAGATTAGCTTGTCACCTACCATTCAAGTACGATTCGTTCAATAGTGCTCCTTGTATAATAATGATTAATTTGAAATTACTTTGGATTGCAGGAAATACAACAATAAAACCATTTATTATCTTTTTGATTTCATAACTCGACAAGTAGTCTTAGCAAAAGGCTAATAGTTGGGTATTCAATCTGCATAGACACTATGATTTAGACCATACGGAAAATCGCTCATCAACGGTTATAATTTCCAGATACAGATTAATGTGAAAAATGTAATTTTTCAGTTTTTCATTGTAAGGAAGTAACGTTATGTTTACTTTTGTCACCCTATGTAGTATAGGATTATTATTATATTATATATAATATCCTCTATCTGCATAACAATTACTTCAAAAGATCAAAATTTGTAAAACCCCTCATAAAACTTCACAGGAAATTAATTCTGTATATCACAGTATGAATTGCAATTGGCATCAGATAATTTATACCAGAAATAATTGAGGGATTTTCAAATTTTTTCTATTTTTGTTGCAATTACATTTTTTTTATCACCACAGTTTCAACAGTAGACAATACAATTTAATACATTCTGCATCATAGCTAATCCAAGAAGGCCGCAGTAGTAGAATAATAATAGTAGAATAGTAGAGAAAGGCCTGACTAGTAGAATAGTAGTACACTCTGAAAAAGATGGAAATTCGAGATGGTCACAGCTACAAAGTGGGTGATTACATATTTTTCACAACTATCACAATATGGGTATCAAATGAGAAGGCTTGACTAATAGAATAATAATACACTTTGAAAAAGATGCAAATGCAAGAAGGTCGCAGCTACAAAATCACGCAGCTATATTACCTTGTAATACAGGGGCACTTAATGAACTGAACAAAATGAGAAGAATTGAGTAAAAAAATTGAAGACGGTTTTATTGAAGGAAAAAAGATAATAATGATGTAGATAATATACTCCCAGATTTGACAAGCTGTACTAAAAACTAAAACATAATTCGGAAGGTCCTAGGTAGCAGTCATCACACCACTGTCTTCAACAATCTACGGTATTGATCAGATAAAAAATAATAAAATCGTTGGGCGTAAAATCTACATAATTAGTCAGGTATTGATCAGCGATCTATGGTATTAATCGTTGGTCGAAGTATTTACATATTTACTCAGATTACGCTACGTCCAACGATTTTATCTTTATATCTGATCAATACTGTAGATTGCTGAGGAGAGTGATATGACTGCTACTTAGGACTTTCCGAATAATTTTTTAATTTTTAATAAATTATCTATTATCTCTATTTTCCAATAAAACCGTTTAACATAAACAATTTTTTTTTACTTTTTTTCATTGTAAGTCGATTCCTGTGATCGTAATGAAGAATTATTCCTCAATATCATGAATATATTACAATTTACTATTATACGACTCTAAAACAACTTTTCTTGGGCAAAAAAAAATTCTCTGAACAATGTGTGTTGAAAATTTGATTGGGTAACTGATTTTGATTCCCGATAATTATCATAAATAGTTAGGCATCGGTATTACGAGTGGGACAGAAGTAGAGATTTCACTAGATCTGATCTAATCACTCGATTTTTGTCGTACTGTGTACTTGAGCCTAATTCTGACAGAGAAAAGAAGAATACGAAGAATTGATTCAATAAGGTTAGAAGTTTTTATGTCTGAAGGTGGAATTATTTTCAACTTTTTGTAGCTGCTCACTGTGTAAAAAAAGACAACAAAGTGCTCCAACCCAGTGAGCTTCTCGTAATCCTGGGAAAACTGAATGTTCAAAAATGGGTGCCGTCACATGGCGAAAGAATAGTTGAACCAGAAGCCATCCATGTCCATCCAGACTATATGGCGTTTTCTGGTGACGCCGACGTTGCAGTATTAGTTCTTAGCGAAAAAATGGAATTTACCAAATATGTGAGACCATTGTGCCTCTGGGATGGTAACTCCGAATTAGAAAAAATTGTAGGTAAGTTCACACATCTCGTCAATATTTCAATTTGTCCGGTCAAATTAGACTAAAAAATAAGAGTGAAGGTACAAAAATTTACAAAACAAGCTGCAGATGTGTGTATTTATTCAAAACATAGGTGAAAATAAGATTTCAAATTCAGAATGATTGCGATGCATGTAAAAAAATTTATTCGAGGTCAAAGGTCAAAAATCTCGAAAAAAATGGTTTCTTCGCGATTTTCAGGAAAACGGCAAGTTTTATCATAAATTAATTAGTTTCAGATAAAAATTGTAGATCATAAAATTCTCTACAGAAAATATTCCAATACTTTTTTTTCTTAGAACCACCGTTTCTGAGATATGACGAGTCAAAAAGTTGTAAAAGTTGTAATCGTCATTATATGCATAAGTATGCCACGTATATACATCTCTAAAGTTGTAATTTACGTAAAAATATTTTTCTATTGGTATACATAAGTATAAATTTAAGAATATCAGTGGATTATAGTAGAGATACTTGCTATATCGTATTGTGTGGGATAGTGAAGAAACATTCAGCATTATTTCAGGAGTAACACGTTAAAAGTTTCTCAACTTCTGTCGTTCGTATGTAGGCGACAGCTGATTAACAGTAAAACAGATTTTTAAAGAGACAGACAGACGAATAAATACGATCAGTATGTACGTAGACATTTTGGTGCCAGAATTACGGTCGTATTTGATGGCTATGATGATTGCACGAGAAAATTATAGCTGCAGAACAATGTCGTCGAACTTTAGCAACATCTTCATCTTCCGATATTCTATTTGATGAACTTATAACAGTTCCTACCAGTCAACAGAAATTTCTTGCAAATACAAAAAATCTCGGTTCATTTCAATGTTGAAGGATAAGTTTATTGGCGAAAATAAACAGGCTAATAACGATGCCGAAGTACTGATTATTTAAACAGCTATAGAGCAATTTAATTTGACAAACGCAACTATTATTGTGTGTGAAGATGTAGACTTACTCGTACTTCTTACTCCTCGAACTCCACCTGAAAAAACTATTTTCTTTCTGAAGCCAGGAAAAGCTCGAAGTCTAACCGAAATATATTCATCAAAAAGTTTATCTACTTTTGCAAAAAGTCAAAATCATGTACTATTTTTACACGCAATAACTGGCTGTGATACGACGTCTGCATTCTCCGGGAATGCATACAACAGTCTTCAAAATGTTTGAAAATAAGATTCAGTTCAATGTGCTGACGTTTTCAAAAAAAGTAATTCGACTCAACACGAAATTATCACCAACGGAATTCAGTTTCTTCTTTCTATGTACAAATCTCCGAAAAAAACCACCTGGTTAGATAAGTATCTATATGTATGTTTCGTAAAAAACACTAAAAATAAGAAACAGATGTAATCAGCTTGTCTTCCTTCAACCTCAGTTGCTGCTCATCAACATCTTTTCTAGGTATATAACCAAGTTCAAGTGTGGCTTGGTTATCAGCTAGACCCAAAAGACTGAGGTTGGAAGTTGATCGACAATGCATTAGAACCTATACAGATTTTACTCCCACCTGCGCCGGAAAAACAGCTGAACACAATTTTTTGCAACTGTAAAAAGAGATGCAGCGCTTAATGTGATTGTAAAAAATTTGGACTGTTGTGTTCTCTGACATGTACACATTGTCAAAGCCAGTCATGTTCTAATGCAGAATCACCAATAGTGGAGGGTATATTTGATACCAACGAGGAAACATGCGATACATCACTCTTCACGCAGTTTATCTACACCCAGGATGAACATCAAGAAGAATAAGAAGAAGAAGAACAAGGATAAGAAGAAGAAGACCAAGAAGATAAAGGACAAGAAGAAGTATTTGAAGGTAATGACTCGGATGAATAAACTTTCACATTTTTTCAATTTCAATCCCTTTTATAACTTCCAACCCTTCCTAATATATTTTATTATGCAAGTTTTCAATTTGACAGAATCACAACAGACATGTGGAATAGGCCTACTGGGAAACCACGTTAAAAACCAATTTTTCGAGAGTTTTGACCTCCAATAATTTTTTTCCAAGCATCGCAATCATTCGTAATTTCGAAATATAATTTTTAACTATGTTTTGAACAATTACACGCGTTTGCAGCTTGTTGTAAATGTATGTACCTTCCAATGTCTAGATTGACCGGATTATATAGAAATGTCAGTCACAAAACATTCGTTTCAGAAAGTTTTCTATGAATCTGAAAGTAATCTCCATAAATGACAGTACAACGATTCGTCCTCGGTGTCAAAAAGTTTTCAACTGCAACTGAAAAAGAGGTTTGAGAATTCAATTTGAGTGAATGCACTATTGCAAACATCAGAGCACTGAATCAGCAAATGCTTCTCTCGATGTGTCGATATGGATTTTCTGTGGTTTCCTGACTTAAAACTCTCCTCGAACTACCCATTTGAATATTTGTCGGCATACACACAGTCACTTTCACTGTTCCTTTGTTTCGACGGGTTGGTGAAAATACGAAGTTTGAGGGAGAACTTTTATTCACGAAAATATTTAGAACTTTTGTTCGTTTCCATTAGCGAAATATTTCTGGTCGTTTTGAAGTTTTTGAATTCTTTATTCGAAGAAAAGTTAGATAACAACTCTGTTTTGTTCAGAATAATAAGGAATATAAAAGTTTCAATTACTCAGGGATCTTTAGAATTTTTCTAGATATTTTTCAGTGAAGTGAAATAGTTTGCAATGAAAGTCAATTCTTCAATATAAAGTGAGTGTGATGTACATGAAAAGTTCAGGAAACTTCAGTGTCCTAACTTTTTCAAGTATTTGGTAACTCAAAAATCCCCACATTGTAAGCCACATTTATTCTTTCGGTTGTCTGTATACTCATGAGTATTTGTTTACATTTTAAGTTTTCTGACTTTCATAACAGGGTATATGGACTCGAACGAACAATCAGGACTCGATTACATACTATGAAGCAGTTTTTCTCCAAACAGAACTGCGCAGACTAAGGAACAATTTCAACAAATTTGCCCAATAAATTTGTGCAGACGACACAGCTTCACTTGCCAGATCCTCCAGCTGCTTGTTACTCACAATTCACGTGCAACAACAAGCGAATGAATTATAGTAGTCGGAAAATTTCTGGAAGATTTTGATCAACCCTGACAAGGGTCAGGTGATACTACCCACCCAAAAGATAGTGCAACCAGAAATACACATCAGAAGGTTCCTTGGAAAAACAAAGCAAAATACCTTGAGATCACCATTGACAGTAAACAATTCAGGTCCCATCACACAAAAGTTGGTTTTCCTTTCGACACAACATCAATCCCTTCATAAGACTCATGCATAACAAGCACCTCTGAGTGAATCAGGATAATACGACCTCCCATAATCCTATGTTTTCACTGCTTGGGGCCAGTGCATAGAAACATACATATTCCAGATCTAAACGATTACCGGATGGCCTTAAATGCTCCTAGATGCATACCCGAAAGGTAAACCATTCGCGATCTGGATTTCAACATTCAGTACATGAATATCCTCCTTGAGGAAAACGTTTTCGAACGAATTCGGATACATCCCAACCCAGTGGTACGTGATCTCTACAAGGCACTGGACAGAGGCGACCCCAGAATGCGAAAGAAAAACAAGCATGAGACACCGACGATATACAACCAGGGGTCATCTGCGCCATCCAATCATTCCGGTGAGTATAAGAACTCACAAAACACAGACATACACATTCATACTCTTCACCAGTCAAACACAGGGGACCATCATGCCACTATACACAGAAGAGTCATGTACAACATTGAACAATACAAAATACAACATTAACAAATAACGAAGAGTCTAAGCATCAGAGACTGACTCCGATCCAGAAGAAGTTTGTCGTTCCATTTTGCTGCAGTAACAAGCTGTAAATTGAGTTACACTCGAAACCTAGCAGGCAAATAAAAAAATACTAAATTGCAATAGAAAACATGAAGAGAAAAATATGTCCAAGAACATACACAGGAAAACACGGCACACAATTATTAGTGGGTCACTAAATGGACATTGTCCATTCATAGGATACCTGAATAAAATAAGGCTATATAACGAAGACCTCAGCTGCAGGCAATGCAACAAAACGACACAGACCGTTTGTCATGTTTTATACGAATAAGGCACTAGAGCTAAGTAAGTTATGTTCTCGTAAAATCTATAATAAGAACAGAATAATATAACACTGGCGATTTACGTTGGATTCATAAAGCTGTAGATATTTATTTGGTTTTTCACAAGGACACCATTCTCTGAAAAGCGTATTTGGAGGTGTGTGAAATGAATCCCCAAAGCCATGGACAGTTGTATTTTGTAACATTTTTATTCTAGTAACGTGATTGTGCCAAAACATATTGGTATCCAATTTAACACCCAACTAATTGATCGATTCGGCAAGCGGAATTGTATGTCCTGATATTATCATGTACGGTTTCACCACTTCTACCTCTGCAGAATTTTCTGAATTCTGAATTTTCATAGCATTAGAGAACATAGCAGTAGAGCAAAATATTTGAGGAATTTCCATTCTGGGAATGGAAGCGGCAGAAATCACATCACCAACGAATACTCGTAAGGAAGGGTTTTTGAGAAAACTAAAAAGTTTCAAACAAACACTTTTTGACCAGCCATGATATTAAAGTTCAATAAGTAAACCCTCATAACAGACACGATCAAAGACTTAGTAAATATCAAGCGCAACAGTCCAAGAGTCTCCGTAAATATCGATGTCATTATTCCAAAGTTGTGTAACATATATAAGAAGGCCGCCTGTTGATTTTTACTTTCGGAAACAAAACTGATGCTTACTCAAAATGCCTGAATATTCCAAATATTTGTGAATGTATCGATCATGATTTGCGATATGACTGATAATGAAGCAACTGATATATAATAGTTGCTTCTTTTAATTTCCGGGTATAGGTTGAATTCGAGCAGTTTTTCAACAAGAAAAAACACTCTTTTCGTGAGAGACTACAGAATACTGGTGCAGACCAGAAAATTTGTTGATAACGAGATGTTTCAGTGTGCGTCTACGATGTCGAAAATCAATATCTGGCATTTTAAAGAGGATAGTGGAATGTTACCGAAACATCTTCTTGTGTTAGTGGTGGAATTATTGAGTCAATAATTCTCAATTCTCGGTTTATCCTTAGTTTACATTTATTGCGTGCATTAAAAATCGTTTGCAACAGACCAGCGTTGAAAATCTGTCGTTGTAATAATCTCTTCAGTCACATTTGACAATGATATTTTAAATTGAAGCCATTCAATTTTTGCATTTTTCTGAAAGTTCAGCTCCCTCCACATATTTTAAACAATTATTCTGATCTCCAAAAGTGATGCAGCACTGATAGGAAATCAAAAGCCTCTCTACGAGTAATATTTGTGAAAGAAGTCTCGCCAAGTGAAAAGAAAATCAATTACCTTTTCTCTCATTAAACCCTTATTTTTCCCTCTATCTTATCATTCACTCTCTTTCTCGGCCTTCCATTGTTTCGAGAATTCTAAAAAGATTTGGGTCAATTAAACGGCAGCCTCATTGATTGAAAATTCTTTATTCAAAGTTCCAAGTCGGTCTGAATAAAATCATACTTGAAATTATTTTCACAGCTCTCGACTGCTATCAATATATTTTGACCTTGGAAAATGTATCAATCGTTTTCAGAAGTATGTATATGCACTGATATATAGATATCACAATAATATCAAGCCGAGACTATTACTTTATTTGAAATTGATTTTATAGCATGGCATATTTCGTCGGTCTGGAACAGAAGTAGCATATGTCCAAATTGGGCATTTCTCGGAATTAGCTCTCAAAGTTTTAATAGCTCTGTAAGTTTGTAGTGGATCGATAGAGTCTGATATCTGTAGCATATTTCA
>WOGP01002212.1:0-17181 GCA_015342065.1 Leptinotarsa undecemlineata
CCCAAAAGAACCGAACTGGTTTTTCGGAACAGGTATCAGTCAACTGTTCAGTGAACCTGTTCTTTTCATTGAACTGAACTTGTTCAGAAGGTGAGTGGTTATCCCAAATTTTGAACATGAAAAATGCAAAACGAATTAATCAAATACCTACCTGTTGCAACATTGTAGGTCTCTGTCTCTGTGAATTCTCCTGTTTTTCTAGTGGGTAGAATTTTCACCGTGGGGTGTTTTTTAAGCATATGACGCTTTAAATTTGTCACGGAAGATTTGAAGGAAATAACCTGCTTGCAAATTTCACGAGTTGCTAGTTGCAGTTGTTTCGCTATGATTGAAAAAAAAATCCAAATAGGGCTTGATCTTTTATTTATTTTACACTAAAATTCAGCCTGTTACTGAAATAAAACTCTAGAACAACAAGACGAATGGAGCGAACGTACGGAAATTCGGAACCACTCGGAACCGAACTCTAAAAAGTTACCATGACGCAAGATGAGACGTCATTTAAGAATAGGTGAACATGAACAGTTAAAAAAACAGGTTTTCGATAAGAAAATTTATATTATTACTTCAAAAATATAGTAACTAAAATAATATTCCAATTGCACTGAGTAATGAATAGCGTCGACAATCGAATTATGTTACTTATAAAGAAATTTCGCAAAATTAACACAACCGTCATCGACGTGTACTCTCACGCGTCTGTCCGCGTTCGGGTTGGGTTTTTGGCGATGGCGCAAATATGAATGAGTATTGAATAGCTCAAATACATCTCGTTATGTTTCAGTGCCTTGTTTTTTTTTCAAAGTACCGCCGAACTGATTAAATATGTCATTGGATAACCAACCCGCAAAGTTTTCATTTTTGGAGACGTGAACAGTATAATGAATAATCGTACGAATAATGTTCGAATAATCGAATGTTCTCATTGGAAATGATACTTGCTTTCAAAAAGTCTGATGAAAGAAAGAAACCCTGTATTTTTCAATCTTGAGAGCATATTAGTTGAGATATTCTAGAATGTTAAGATATGATGTTATCAGATTAACATTAACTACAATTTTTGTCGTTCCTTCTCTTACGGCACAAACGTCCTCTGTAGCGATCGAAGAGGAAGAAGTCCTGAAATCAGCTTGTATTTTAGATATTTGGAACTGGTCAAGGTTAACAGTTGGATTGAAATCATTTTACAAACGAACAGACTTTTTCAGAAATACTTTTGCAGTTTTGTGTCAGTTGTCAACAGCAAAATTTCTTTTAGTTCTTTCACAAATACAAGATGTCTAAGAGAGGTATGTCTACAGATATTTCAATTATTTTCAAAATATCTGTGTAATCAATTACTGCCGGTGGATATTTTTCTCAAAATTATTGAACAAATAAAAGGATAATTGGGGTTTTCACTTTATTTTCAAAGTCTTCAAATATTTGGGAAAAATATTCTAGGTTATGTGATTGTTTTTGGAAATTATATACATGTTGTGAATTTCAGGACGTGGTGGTTCCGCGGGAGCTCATTTCAGAATATCATTGGCGTTACCAGTAGGCGCAGTTATCAATTGTGCTGATAATACAGGTGAGTGTGGATTTTTATTTTTAGTATTTTTGGTTAGGTTTGCCCTTTGTTAGAGACAACTGTAGGCAACCTGTAATTTTATTCCTGATTAATTTTATATATTTGGGTGTTTTCATTGTGGCATTTAGTAACAAAATATCTCGAGTGTACCTGAAAAATAATTGAGATCGTCTCCAAAGTTTCTTGCAGTCTAGTATTTTGATAAATAGTAAAAGATCATCAAATGACTTATCTGATACTATGTCTTATGGTAACGTGATGGGAGCCAATAGGAAACTGATTGCAAATTGTTTCGCAAATTTTCTCAACAGTACAGTGGCGGACTGAATCATGGCCAGTGAGAAGCTCTCCCTTCAAAATGTGCAGTAGGTGTGCACAAATATGTTATCAGTCTGTTAGATTATTCAAGCCGTAAACATAAAATTGCAAACAAAAGTTTCAATTCCTAATTTTTTCCTAATACATTTGTCATCACTGACCCAAACTTTACGCAGATACAATTTCTCCCACTGGCCATGACTCAGTCCCGTAGTTCTATACTCAACACGGATAAGTTGAGGCAGTGGCCCTGATGGCACTCCTGACTACTCTAAAAATAGTGTCCATATCTTTTCAAATGTTCTTTAAATCATAAAATGAACAAGACAAAAAAGTACCATTGTATATGTAACTAGGATTCTCTATCTAAACTACTGGATTGTTTGATTACTAATTCAATAGGGTTAAGAAATGCTAGGTTAACTATCATTCATGTAATGTCGGGGGTACCTCAAGGATCTCATTGTGCAACATCTTTATTATGTGGTTACAGAATGTTTTGAAAATTCAAACTTTCTAAAGCAGATGATCTTGAAATTTTCAGACCAACAGAATCATTAAACGATGCTACTCTGCTACAACATGATTTAAATAGCTTGGATAGGTGGTGTATTGAAAATAATTGATACACGAAGATCAGCAAATGTAGTTTTATCAGCTTTCCAATAACTTTTTGAAGAGCAATTACGATTTGTTACAGAATATGATATTTATGCTACAGATACCTTACAAAGTCTAAGCCGAGATATCACTGCAAGCCCCTATTCATCAGCCACAAAATATTAACTGTCACCTGTTTATATATAATGGAAACAGTAAGCTCAATTCATAAAAATAAAACTAGCATGTACATTCCCGGAACAAATTGTCACAACACCAGAAGTACACCTTTTAATCAAAAAAGCTTATTATTCGATCCATGAATTCTACCATGATAACCTGTAAATTCTACTTGATTTTTCAATGTTCACCTAAACTCATCTGTCTTCTAAATGTTTTATTTGTGAAATTGCTATTTGTATTTTTTATATTTTATATCATGTATTGTATTTTTTATATTTTAAGACATTCATTTAATTTTTTTACAAGATTTTGTCAATCATATGTCGATTATATAAATCATATTCCTATTATTAAAGGGGTTGATCCTGTGCAAGTCAGTAAATGAAAAAAAACCTGAAGGTTTTTTTGGCAATTTTCATGTCTTGATTCTTCTATTCCAGGTGCCAAGAACCTTTATGTCATAGCCGTTCAAGGTATTGGTGGTCGGTTGAACCGACTTCCAGCTGCGGCATGCGGAGATATGTTTGTGGCCACCGTCAAGAAAGGTAAACCAGAACTCCGGAAAAAAGTCATGCCAGCTGTAGTTATACGGCAGCGCAAACAATTTCGAAGGAAAGACGGGGTGTTTATATACTTTGAGGATAATGCAGGGGTGATTGTGAACAATAAAGGAGAAATGAAAGGATCAGCAATCACAGGACCCGTAGCTAAGGAATGTGCAGATTTATGGCCGAGGATAGCTTCAAATGCAAGCAGTATAGCGTAGATTTGTTACATTACACCTTACATTAAAAAATATTGAAAAGAGTTTGTCTTATTCTTGGCAGAATCCTATTTATAAAACTTCTGAAGAAGCAGACATAGTTTTCTTAGAAATATCCATATGTGTTTGATAGACGAGGGACATATAGATAGTTGTATATAACCTATATTTATTGTCTGTCTTAAATCCAGGTCAGAACTGTAATCAGAAATATGATTTACTTTCAAACCACACTCCGTACATAAGAATTTTGAAACTACATTAAATGAGCTTCACTGATTAATTTTGACTTTTGGCAGATTTTCAACTATTCTGTTCAATGATACAGATATTGATATTGTAGTAATATATGTCCAACATTAGGGGGGCTCGCCTGGTTACAGGGTAATACCAAAATATTTTTCAAATCGATCTTCCAAAAAATTCAAAAGGAAAAGTGGAAGTCCTAACTGGCCTGCAAGATTACCTGATTTCAACCCAGTTGCCTTCCATATTTAGGATTGTTTCAAAACAAAATTTTGCTTGTTAGTCATTGAAATTTATTTTCAAATCACTGATGAAAAAAATAGAATTTTATATTTCACAATTAAATGTCCTGAATAATATGTAAGTGATAAAATCAATCACGGATATTTCACAACGGAAAATGTAGGATATCTATTACATTTCTAGGGACAACTATAGCACCTGCTAATCCGTTGATTTGTCGGTTTTGAAGTCTACCGCAGTTTTAAACAAAATATCAGGCATAAAAACGTGCAGACCACGGCCAACAATCCCGGAAAATAGCTTTGAGACAATATCTCTGGCCGCGAAAGTTTTTACTCTGATAATTCAATCCTTGTGGAGTAGCTGTCTGCATTTTATAAATTTATGGTTCTACGAAATTCATGTTCTTGGACGTCAGGATTATGCGCAGTTGATATAGAACGTTATGGTTTATTGGGGATAAGTTCGGATTGATTAATCCTCTGTTCTGGTTTTGACTGCGAAATGATCCTAAACTGTCTTGAACCATCCCGAATCGTTCTTGCTCTCGAAGCTGAATGTTTTTTTAATTATTTGACTTAAATAATTGCTGATTGAGGTTAGATGAAATTTCAATTGACTACAAGGATACGCTACACATTAAAATGGACATGATGAACAGTATTTTCTTGTCTTCATCTTTTTATATATATATACGATAGTTGGCACAGTGGTCTCCTCAAAATGCGTTCTGGTTTAACCAAGTGTCCTTTACTGTTTCCAACGTCCAATTCGGATATTTTCGTTGATTAGGGAAGTTAACAATTGTTTCATCAACTTATTGTATTCATTGCATAGCATGTATCTTTCAGCACCTTGCAGCAGTGTGTACCGCGAAATACTTTTTCCTGAAGCTGACCGTATTTCCGAAGACATGCGAGTCAACTCGCTGCCTCTCAATGCAGAGAAATAATTTTTTCCTTAGTATGAGTACCAATTCATTTTCTAAATTGTAGAAATATTGGGCCATTACTGATTGTATCTCTTAGCTGATAGGTACTTTCTAATTAAATCAAAAAAATTTTTTAAATCCGGTATTCGACCGAATATGCGTTAGTTATCCGTTAGGACAGTTTAGGCCACCGGATATTTGATTCACCTTAAAACATGAGTCTACTTCACCTCCTAAAGACGTTAACTTGGTTGATGAAAAGTGTGTCGGAAAGACTGATACAATTCTAATGTTTGGGAGCGGTGCTTATTTTGGATTTATCTTTATGGTTTGAAATGTCAATTCGTTATATGTCTGAAAATACTATATTTATATTTTTTGAAAAATTATCTACTGATCATATATACTATGCCATGACTTTTATAATGCAATAACTAATCAATGTTTTCCCTGAGTTAGATGTTCGAATTGTTCCACCTAGATGTCGCCCATTTTCGGTTATGTTGGTTTGATGGCTCGTTTGTAAACTAACCTCGATTTGTTGTGACTTTTCTATTTTGTGGTTATGTATGAAATGATTGTGATGTTTTAAAATTACAGGAGTTTTAAGAAAACCGTAGTGTAATACTAGCACAGTAAAAATGAAGAAGAAAGAGGCAAAAACCAAGTTTCAACCATTACAAGGTATTGAAATGAATGATCCAATTAATGTAGTGAATAACAACTATAAATTTCAGTTACTAGAAGTCCTGTGGCATGTTCTCCTCAAAAAAACTTGACAGGTTCAATTCGTATAGCTAAGGACATTGCAGCGGATCTTAACAATACAATTCAACGCTGGAACACTCTGCATATCAGTGGAGCTCAGTTCGTAAAAATGATTGCAGTGGAAAAAGCTGTTGATCCTAAAAAATATTCACCTGCTTTGGAAGAACTAACCACTAACTTATATGAAGTAGTTCAGAATTTGAAAAGTATAGAAGGTCAATTTAGAATCTTCAAAACACAGATTAGGGCTCTAGAAAAAGTAGATAAAAATTCAGAAACCCTCTTTCTTTCTCTCAACATGGAGGGAATCGCTAGTTTGATCGAAACCATAGTTGATGCATATCTGGAGGAATTCAAGGTATTATTTAATTTGGCTTTTGCGTTTACAATTCTAGTGAATAGCATGTAGCAAGAAAAAATATATTCACCTCGCATTTGAAATAATAATTTGCGTTTTTTTGTCATTCAAATTTAATGGGGTAAAAATGAATGCAAAATAAACATATTCAATTTTTACTAATTTTTTTGTTTGTGAAACAGGTTAAAGAACTAGTCCTGGAAAATATTGCTCATTCAAGAACCAAAGACGAAGTGATGTTTTTTGCAGCTTGTTGGACATTACAGGCCCACATTCCAAGTGGAATAAATTTAAAATTAGAAACGCTGCTGCTAGATACAGGACATAGGAAAGTGAGCTGATTATCACAAATTTAAGGTTTATATGAAAACTTTTGAAAAATAATTTGTAAATTTATATCTCCATAAATAATTTATATTATATAAATGAATTTTGTCCAGTTACCTCTTTACCCAAACTAAAGATGCATGCATAGCTTTGGTGTTTAAACCAGTTCGCTTTTACTTTGTCAAAAACTCCGGGAAAAGTGAGATTCAACCTTAGATGGGATCTTGGCCGAACTAATACAAATGTCAATTGTCATTTCAGAGTTGAATGCAACTTTTCCCGCCCATCAGAATGATTATTCTGAGAGTCACGAAGACGGAGAACCACCTCTGTGTATCAGAAAGTGTCTGTCCAAAGCCATTGAATTAGATAGGCGCTACTGTAGCAAAAGTGTAAATTTTAAATGAAGCGTTGAAAGTTGAAAAGTGAGGAGAGCTGCATAAAACGAAAATAGAAACTCCCGCTTGCAAGAGCTTCTGAAATGTCACAATAATTCATTGACTTTCAACGTTATATCACTGTTACCTTTTTAGGTTATATTCGCCAACTTATATTCAATTATGTGAATAAATACATTTCTATAAGCTTTATATCCATAACAACTCGAGTAATTGAAAATATTCATATTTCACGGCATATTTCACGTTCTGTATAATTTATAGGTTCATATCACATCATACCATTCAAGAAAACCTTCAAATTCAAATTATAGCTTTCCCTATCCATTTGAATTCGCCACTAAAAATGGCATTATGCCTGTGGTTATGCATCCCAAGCACAGAACAGCTGTGTTTTTTTGGCAATAATCTTGTCCTAGATTTAATCGTTTCCGTCAATAGTCATTCGCTATCTTTGCTCGATCAAGCATCGAGCAGGAGTATGGAATACCTTCTGGCAGGAATGAGATCAGTGCTAAAATAACGCACTTAACGAATGTCACAAAAAATTGGCAACAGAAGAATAAATAATCAGAAGAGACACTGAAGAGTAATGCCTCCGACCTGATAATCCAATTTCTTCGACCAACTATTTTGTGCAGACGAAAAGTACATTGCCGATATCAAAAGGGCAGGTTAAGTGAAAATGTCAGCCCAATGCGCCTTACCACGAAGCTAAAGCCAATCAAAACAGAGGTAGAGAAAATATGGGACCTCCAACACTTATATGTTTTAGGCAGTTCCTAATACAGAACAGGAAGATATGTTCGTTCTTTGATCAAGATTTCCAAAAAAAATATATAATTTTTTTTGTTAACATTTCAGCTTTTGTTTAGTGTCGTTACTCGTTCGATTTACCAAGCTGTCAATAATCTCTCAAACTCTGACACAGAATAGTAATCAATCAGAATGGGGCATTCGGAACGTAAGAAGTCATTTTAGGTGACCTCCTCTATACCGATACCGAAGGATCATATCGGATTTCAGATTTCAAATAAATAATTTGAGTGAAAATATAAGATCTGACACTTAATTTTCGACTGTTTTGTCTCAGTACCTCATATGTGATATAGAATAGGATACTATCTTTCTTCTGGGGTCAGAATATCCAAAATGAATTGTTCTCTGTCTGTTGCTACTTCAAGCAATGAAATGTCTAAAATATCAGCAAGAATGAAAACATAAACGCTCTAGACCTAAAACATGAGTTCTGTGTTGAGAACTCTGAAGAATGATGTTCTGTGAAGCCACTGTCACTTTGTTGAAAAAATCCCTGTCTGGACCATAGGTATGACAATAAGGACTGGCCATTACCTCACTTTTACATACATTCCTCTGCGAATCACCAAGTTTTGGAAATATCGTCACTCCACATATGACTAAGTCATCGGGGTTGCATACTTGGCAGTCGTTAATAAGTAGCTAATTGAACAATAATGAAATAAAGCACCCTGAATCATTTTAATTATGTTTTTGTCACATTTTTTTGGCATTAACAATTTATTCAGAACTGCCATAATAAAAAAATGAAATTATTATATTGGAAGTATGCAACACGTGAAACATGGTGTCAAATGTAAGTGACGTAATGCCAAAACGTGAATCTCTCCATCCTTTTTCCCTTTTTTTTGTTGGATGTTAATGGCCAGTCCATAGTATGACGTCACTGGTCTGGGGAAATGTTTCCATAAAATTTGTAAATATTAAATTAAACCTTAATTTATTATATTGTTATTAAAATATCACAAATACTTAGGAGCTGTTGAAGGAAATGAATGATACCCAGCAAAAACCGTTTGCATGCACAGTTAAAGGCTGTGAAATGACTTTTACTAATAAAGATCATCTGGAGTGTCATCAAAAAAAGCATGATATGATGTTGAATTTGGGATTAGTTAATAAAAACAACGATTCTGCCGATCAGACTCCAACTCCCACAAGATTCATTAGAAATTGCGAAGAGGTCGGCCTTTTCCAAGATCTACAAAACGTGAATCCTTTTGACGAAATTTTCAAGAAAGCTACAGATATAGTTAAAAGCGGTGGAACTTTGGATGTAGCGGAGGCAAACAACTCAGACGACACATTACATACGCCGCATATTTTACCGCATATCGAAGGCAGTAAATCGAAAACTGCTGTTTGTCAAAGCAAACAAGATACTACACATCGGTCTTGCGATTTCACACTTGGAGGAATATATTCAGACAACACACCTGAAAATTCTCCGAAACCGCCCGAGAAAGACAATATCTTAACAGAATCTGTTAAAGATAAAATAATAAAGACTCTGCAAAATAAAGAGAAATTGAAAAACGATAAAGCCGACTCCGCATCAGGTTTTGTATCAGTTGTACCTTTTCGAGACCTAACGGCAGAGAAACGTTCAGATGTCATCAATATTGATAGTGGATCAGAAAACAGATCCAGTACTAACGAAACCAAAGAAAAAATTCGTGAAATGAACAGAGCTGCTCAAACAAGGTGTCGAAAGCGTAAACAGATTCGCCTGAGGCAAATGGAAGAGGAAATTTGTTCCTTGAGAGAGGAAAATAAAAGATTGAAGGTGGAGAATGAATTATTGAAATGCCAGCTGCTCAAAGATTTGGGAAAGAACTCCAAAGGTGAGATTTTATATAATCCAGTTGGATAAAAAAATATAATATAAATGAATATCTTAGTTTTTGCTCAAAAGTACATTATGTTTACCAAAGTGTTCTCTGTGATTCAATAGAAATTTCAATTTTTTACTCAGTTGCTCACTAAAACGTAGAAAAAAGATTATTTTTAATTTTTTTGGGCTAGTCAGTAAAAAATAGCGTTCATTTTCTGTAATAATAATCCCAAAACACTGGTAATTATGTGATAATTTCACTAAAATTTTCAAAAGCATATAATAGGCAGAAAACAAATTGGTTTGTGAAACGCCCGTCGAGAATAGTATTGCAGTTCTGATGTTTGGGAAAAGTGCTTGTTCTGGATTTATTCTATGCCAAAGGTTCTAGTTTTATGTTTTACTACTCTTCCATATATTAGACCATATATTAGAGACGCTAAAACTATAGACCATTCTGCAAAAGATGTAATCTTCTGAATATTTTCGCAGTCTGCTGGGCATTCAATGGTTCTGAATTTTTTCAAGTCATCAGCAAGCATTAATACTTCAGAATTACCAATTTTGGTTTTGAAATCATAAACAAAAATATCAAATGGAAATGGTCCTAAACAGGTTCCTTGCGGTGTCCCTGAACTGGCATAGATTTCGTGGGATATAAATAAATCCTTTCAATTTCTCAACTTGTGTTCTGTTACATGGTAAGCCAATTCAATAAGTGTCCATAGAAACCATATGCCTCCAAAGAAACCTGTGATTAACTGTATCAAATATTTTGGGAGAAATCTGTGTATATAACAAATCAACTTCCTGTTTATTCTTCAAATGACGGTGTGGACACGTCCACTGATTATCTTTTTAATTTGAAATTTTAAAAAAACCCTCATTGTATCATTCAATGATTTATTAAAAACAAACTCAAATATCTCTTATTGTATTGATTCACAAATAACTGAGGGTGATTATGTGACTTTTGCAGATGTTGCTCCAGTCCCAAGTCGAATTATCAAACAGCCCGATTCTCAGAAACAAAAGAGAATCGCCCCCTCAGTGTCACCCGCTTTACCAATTATCATACATATTGGACCAAACATTACCAGCCCGACTATTCCAGTCATAACAAAGTCACCTGAGCCGAGTTCTGGGAAAGTTAACGGCCAAGCTACCACAAAAGACGATCGCATCACAAAATCGGCAATTGGAAAAAATAAATTTTTTCGGAAAATTATCCCTAAAATACGCATTGATAAGTGTTGATACTTATGTGGATATGGAACTGTTTTTATTCGACACTGATAATCATCTAGTTTTATCATCATCACCAATAAATGATTGTTTAAAAAAAATTAATATTTTGAAATGAAATTTTGAAACATTCATCTCTCCCAAAGTACCTATACTGTAGGTTCTGGTAAATGCCTACTGAGGAAGCAACTACTTCCCCGGCTAATACGACGACGGTAATTGAATCATATCCGACAGACATTTATGCACGGTACACCAAAGAGGTTAGTCTCGCAGATGTTTCTCGTTCATCCAGCAGCAGGACCAGTAGATAACCTACAGATCGCATTCAAGGTATTACCTCCCATCAGTGCAGGAAAGAAGAGAAAGATCGTTAACTAGTAACAGCTCCATCTCGTAAGCAAAGCCCTAAGCGGGGAAGAAACATCCCATGTACCAATACTCTAATAGAGATCCAATCGTGTCTGTATCGCGGGTAGGTACATCAGTACTAGTGCATATGTATCTCTCCTTGATAAAGTCTTCAGACACAATTTCATGATCTACTTTTATCATCATCACCAATAAATGTTTATTTGTGAAATGACTCTGCAGCCATATTATAGATTGTAGGTACAAAATGAATGTGATTTAATGTGTAATTTATTACTAAAAGTGAAATTGATACACTGAGTTCAGGTGAAGTTATTGTTTTACATATATTGTGATACTTCTGTCGTTTTATTACAGCATACATTTTATCACTGTTTACCTTGCCGCTTTTTTACATTTGTTGAAATTTATGTATTTTTGTCATTGAGTTAATTATTCAAATGCATAATTGTTACAATAAATAAAAGAATAATGATAAATTTTGGTGTTTCAGTATCAACAACCTCGATTTTTAAGGATCATTGTGAGGCTTTTAAGAATTTTATGGAAGCGTCTAGTATACAATTTTCTTTCCTCATTTCTACACCTTAGTAATAGTTATCAGTGGATAAAATAAAAAATAAGAAAATTTATCTGTTCAAACACTGACAATTTTAATTAAATTTTACAACATAAGTAATGGACAAATATAAAACTGTAAATGAAAAAATCGAAACTTTTTTCGATATTTTTGAGAAATTTCTCGTGTTTCAAATAGTTTTTAATAATGAAGGGTAAAGAAAACAAACTAGAAAAGCATATCATATGAACGAGAAAAACCCATAATTCTAATTTGATAGATTTTTATTTGTAATCAATTTGAATTTTACATTTTCCCAAAAAGTTTTTGTTAGCATTTCAAAGCCCCTAAACTTCTGAATAATGGAACTATATTCTAAAGCAAAGCAGCAACAATCAGTGAATTACAAGTCCTTTTAAATGGGAAATCACTCGAACTTTATTCCCATTTTTAAAAATTGTGGGACGACTATTCCTCTTCTGTAGGTTTTTAGGGCTGACGTTTTTTTTAAATTGCGGTAGACAGTATCACTGCATCTTTCAAAGTATAGATCTCTGGTTTCATTTCATAAACGATGATATAGCTTTGTTCGTATTAGTTGTGTTCATTGACCTGTTACGTGTACAAATTAGTATAGGTAGCCAAAATTAATTTATGTTAATTTTCTCTTTCGGTTGAAATTGTGCCTTCAATTGCATGATCCAGATGATAATTTCTCTTGTAGGAAACTGGTTATGAAAGCATTCTCAGTTTACATGAAAATGGTTCAATGAACCCAAAACAGGTTGAAACAAATAAAAATCTTATTGGAAATTGGACAAAAGTTATTTTCTTTATCCTATATTCAATATAAATTTCTACAAATTGAATAGGTCATCAATCAAACAAGTAAGTTTATGTATTGTTGACATTCAGGAATTTTATTTATTTTTAACGTGCGATTCCTAGCTGTTATACTGTTAACAAAAGTAAATTTTATCGTTTTCAAGACAAGTTTCTGTAAATTCTCCGGCATCTCTCCTACTTAAAAAAACAATGTCGCTTTATTGTAGATATATACTTCAATAAATAAAAAAAAAATACATTCAACATTGCTGTTACCTCTGCCTGTTTTTCAAAATTATGCTATCCTTCCGTAAATTTTTCTTATAACTGAAATTTTGTTTTCTATTTGTTTCTTGCAAATCCCCTTCATTTTCAATTTCGAACAAATCACTAACCTTCATGAGTCTGTTAGATTTTGTCTGGAACGTGAAAGTGTTTGGAGATTTTTTCTTTTTCTGCTCGAAGATAGATGAAAGCCCCAATTTATTATTTTCTCGTGATTCTAAAATCCAAGCAGCATTCTTGACTTCGGCTCTAAATCTCTCCACTTCTTCCAGGCTGACGTTTTTGCTAACATTCAAACCCCGTTCTAGTGGGTTTACTATGTACAGAGGGCTATATTCTGGTTTGAGGATGTCGATGGTTTCGTTCAGACAGATTGCCTTGTTGGAGAAGTCGAATTGAGAATAATAGACGAAAAACTCCAATAATAGTGATTCCATCGATTCTTTATTTTGTGTTGTGTATTTCAACTGTCTTATATCTCGTAAAAACTTGCATGTGATGCCAGTTTCAATTTCAAATTCATCTTTGGATCCTAAAATTGGAAAGTCTCAATTTAATCTCGAATTGAATTGATTTCAACAAATATATCAACTAAATACGTGTAAAAAAGACTCAAATTTGCGTTAATATAAAAATATCTGGCAACTGGAATGATTGAAGATTAGCATGGCTGGGCATCGTTAATCAAATAATCAACTTCCTCAATCACAAATACGTTACTAAAAAACTTAAGTTTGTTACAAAGTACATCCGAAAACTGCATCAGCAGCAGCCTGTACTGGTCAACAGTAGAGGCCCAATCCTGCTCCACGACAACGCCCGTCGGCACGTTTCACAAATCACCGTCCTCAAATTGAAAGAATTGAGCATCAAAGTTCTTCCTCAGCCACCATACTCCCCAGACCTCTCGCCAACTGACTACTTTTCAAGCACTTCGATAACTTTCTCACCGGTAGAACCTTCGCCAATCAGAGCCAGGCAGAAACGGCCTTCGTCGACTTCATTGAATTCCATTCAGTCGATTTTTACGCTGAAGTTATTCGACTTTTGTTAAGTTGACAAAAGTGCAATGATTTGTAGGGTTTTTCCTACAACTACTTACTTTAGAAACATTTTATTTCGTAATTGATTTTTATTTTTGTATTACAAATTCTCGTTAGAAAATTAACTTTTCATAACTATATTATCGAGCAGTCCTACAAAATATACATCTGCTTGGGTTTTTTTAGAACTAAGCTTCTTGGGATGTTTCGAGTAGGTACTCATTGTTAACACTTTTATAGATTAAGACAAGGGCCAAAGTGGTTGACCTTTCGCAACTAATTTATGACTCGACCTTTTGTCAGTGATAAAGTTATTTCGAAATACATTTCTTAGCCGATGCCGTCATTCTGTTCTGAGATTTCTACCGGGAACTAATGCTAACTCTGATTTTCCTCGCACGAGGTTACACTATTATTTTCTGTTTGTTCATTTGGTGGTATTATTAATAAATTTTATTATTTCTAAACGCTGTGTCCGACTGATTAATAGTTCACTATCGCGAGTTCCGACAGATTCAAATGAAGCTTATTTTGATTAAATTGAATAATAAATAATCACTGAAATATTACACAACGAAGTATCTCAAGTTGACATGTTTTTCCTGCCATAGGTCTATCAAATATCTTTTCAATACCGTAATGCTTTCACTTGAGAGATTCAAGAGAAATTTTAAGAGATTTTTTAATTGAACGAAGTTCTCATTTTTTTGTAAAGACCTTTCCATAAAATTTGTACTACCTACTGATTCGATCGAATTTTCCAGCCTCCCATATTTCAATCCTACAACTATCAATTTTAAACTCTTTTTTTTTTCAGTTGTAATTTCATATTTTCATAAAAAAGCAGTTGGCAAGAATTAAAGTCTATGTTTTCTGCAATTACCTGCAAACTTTGTTAAATAGTTTAAAGATGGCAACACCGGCGGTGAATTTATAGGCCTCTGTAGAAAAGCTAAAACCAAGAGCGTCAACGAAAAGTTTGTAATCCACCTTCCGGGAGAGGAATTTGTAATTCCTACTATGTTAGCCCATTTTCTGATACAGAAAACTAGAGGCCTAACCCTATCATCCATTTCTCCCATTATGTACAAGAAGTCGGACATGTGAACCCCAGACCTAAAACATTTAAAAAATTCTTTTAGTATTCTTGTAAACCTCCTAACTTTTGGAGATATAATAAACATGTGACATATCGTTTTAAAATAAATTAAAACTGAAACTAACATGTTCGTCATTGATACATCACACTCTACATCGGTCAGCTGTTGATGGTATTTTATTATGGGTACTCTAGCTTGAAGAATTCTTCGAACATTTCCGCAACCTGGAAGGAACAAATGTATTATATCGCCAAGGGTTTCTATGTGTCTTTGTGTCACTGATCTTTCTGTTCCTATAACCGGTTTGCAATGAAACACTAGTCTACTGTCTGTGTCTGTCTAAAAATAAAAAAAATACAGCTTTTCAAGGGTCGTTTATCCCACTCCTTATTCAGTACATACATTTTTGTCATCCAGATTTTTATCTTCTAGTCTCAAAATGAGATCCAAGTCACATCCCATTTTACCGTAACCATTCACACTGGAGCCGAATGGATAAGCACAGGCATTAGGAAACATACCAGAAACAGCTTTTTCTACTTGATGGGCAGTGAGAAACCTGAGTCTAGTACCAACTTCATTTAATTTGGTGATACTGTGCAATACTTTGATTTGATCTGAAATCTAAAATTGAAAAATAATATATGTAAAAAGCTCACCACCATTATTTTTTTGTATAAAAATAGAGAACTAGTAAGCCAAAACTTTTCTTTCTCAAAAAGTCGATTTTCTTCCGGAGATAATAGAAGATTGGTGCTGATATCAGAAAAAGTATAGTTCCTCATTTAACGACCCAATTTGAAGGCAATGGTACGTAAGAATATGTCCTGAACAGATTCAAGCTGTTGTTTATATATGCAATACGATGGGTACCCGATCACAGAAGCATACTCAAGTTTAGTACAAATTAAACTGTAATATAGGATCTTTAGCGTAGTAGGCGAGAAATCTGTGCCAATTCTTGGAATGCAAACAGAGTCTGTAACATGGTTGCACCTCTTTGGATGTATGGTTTTTGAAAGACAGTTACCTATCCAAAAGAATACCAAAATCTTTCACAAACCGAATGAGCTTTTCCGTTCAGTTTTCGATTTGAGGAAGCGGTAAATCTTAAGATATTCAGCAAAAAGTAAACATTTCAATCCCTGATACTTCTTCCACAATATCACTTGAAAAGTAACTTGATTTATTGGACAAAATGGAATGAAAAATAATCAAATTAAATTTATGTCAATTTCAAACATTATTAATATTTGATCAAATGGCAAAGTTTTCAAATTCTCAATTAAAGCAAAGCCGGTGTTGAATTCAATTTAAATGGGTAGTAAATTGCGAGCTCAGGGTTTGCTTCGTACTATACTTACTTCTTCACATTTACTCAAAGCCTCTCTTATATCTGCTTCCTCTAATATTTTAGTTCCATCTTTAACAAAAATCTTTGGCGATTGGTTCAGTTTCAATTTAGCTAATTTTCGATTTGCAGCCCTGAACCACAAAAAATGAGAGTGTGTTGGAATGGCCATATTTTCTTTCAAATAATTACTTGTATCCATAATGTTCTTCACGTCCTGGTCTTTTTCAAATTCGACAATAATAAAATGCTAAAAATAAATACAATGAGAATCAACAAATATAATTTTTCATTTGATAAAATACCAGCGGCTCGACACCTGATGTATAATGAAACATGCCCTCCACTTTTCCTATTGAACTACAAAAATTATGCAATTCTTTGAATGAGTTTGCTGACTGAACCTGTACTATTATACTTTTTTTAGCTTCTGAACGTCTCAGGTCAATCCTCTCAAGAAATGGAACAAAATTTTCAATTTGTTGTTCATTTTCTTGGGTTCCTGAAAAGAGGCAACTTAGGAGATACCTTTAAAATCCATCATTACCTCACTTTCTACAGAAAAATTTCTAACAATTCCTTTCTTGGCGAATTTTCTTGTTCGCAATAAGAGCTTCTTGGTGGTAAACAAATCCCTAGAGAATTTGAGCCCGTTAGAAATTGAAAAGTAATGGGACATCTTAAATTGAAAAGAGTAAACATAACATAACCTATATATTTTTTAGGGTTACTTATATTTTCTGGCACAGAGAAAAGTCATATGTGCAATGAGCCTTTTTCCTGAGAATAGTACAGCAAACGTGTCACGAGAGGCAGCACTAGTAGTAAGGACAAACAATAAACTATTCACATGTGAAACAGTGTTATTTACGTAATATTAATTTATTATTTAAAAATATAAATCTGACATAAAAAATTATTTTGTGCTAGTATAATGCCAACAAAGCATTGCTGTTTTGCGAATTGTACGTCGGATAATCGATATCCGGAAGAAAACCTGTTTTTTATACCACTTATGAAACCTCATAATAATGAGGATA
>WOGP01002213.1:0-17179 GCA_015342065.1 Leptinotarsa undecemlineata
ATTCGTTTAATAATCGCCCGTCAACTTTTTTTCCCTAAAGCGATCTAAAAAAAAATTATTGCCATTTTTAAAAATATCCCTAGATTTTCCGATGTGTGTATTTATGAGATTCACTAGAATGCCCGATATTATTGAGATGACATATTTCAGAGCTTTCACTGTTATATCATCAAATCCACTGGATGATTTATTTTTAAATTAATCATCGTCCTTAGTATCTCAGGTTCTAACACTTCGTCGAAGAAAATAGAGTTTTCATTGAAATCAGCGACGGTATGTGGTAGTGACATATTATGATCTACGTAGCTTGACCGATTTTCAGAGGCTGCCTTCGCAAAGTTGGTAGCAAACTCATTTACAACTTACGAATTATCGGTTAACAAGACACCATTTATTTCAAGGAGGATATTCTTCTTTATTATGTTTTCATTCTCTTTACTTTGATTTTTTAGTTCATTTGTCACCCATCTTTTTTTTTCTGGAACAAGCCACATCGAGACGCCATAAAAATTCATTCATGAAAGCATCAAATTTGTTCTAAGCCCTTCTGAATGTTAAGTGTCCATCCTTTTTGTTCTATCATGGACGGATATGTATCTGTTTTACACCTGAATTGAATAAACTCACTCACTTTTCTTACTTACTCACTTAATTTCAGTGGGAGACTAGACAAAATATTCAAATGCATTATTTGTAAAACCCTGTACAAACGCAAACGGTTATCTGTGTAATACTTTCCGAAGCCATTTCCATTTCGTTTTTGAATCGTTCCCCACAAATTGCAGGGAAATTATTCAGAACGATGCCAAGTACGGGTACACGGCGATCTCTATCCAGATCCTCCACTTTTGGCAAGTGCAACGTTCTGGCCAGAGTGAATTCGCTGAAAATCCGACGGATATATAGACACGAGCGATGTTTTTAATTACGGTCGACGTCTGATTTTTAATTTAAATTGCATCGAGGGATTGATTGCGTTCAGTTTGCTGAAAAAAATTTAATCAAAAAATAACTCAGTTGTGTTTACTGCAGTTGCAGGAATGTATGCGATTCAGCATGTTTGTGTTGGTGTTTCCACTATCCCGTTTATGTTCATAAAGATTTCGAGCAATCCAGATATGCCCAACGCAATTTGGGACCAATTATAACGCGACTATCAGTGAAGTTTTCAGTGACGGCTCGTGCATTGCAGAACAGGGAAAGCTAAAGTCATAAAGATTATATACACACAGAAAAGCCCGCCGAAGGCGCGAAAATTTGTATGTTGTTGCACGCTTTGCTTACTACCAAATTTAAGGCATGGGCATGACAATGCATAAGATGTGCATGTGGAGCTATGGGCTTTATTTTACTTTGCAAACCATTTAAATGACCGGCCATGACCGTAGCCTCATAATAGGTTGGCGCAATTAACTTTTGTCTAAAATCATAGGTGTCACACGTGCGGCGAATTGAAACAAATCGTCAGCTGTGCGCCCAGATAAAAGCTCATGAACACCCATAAAACGTTCTACCACATTACCATCTTCGACATATCTAAAAACGATTGAAAGTTGTGATTTACAGGTAATATCGATAGTTTCATCAATTTTCCATGCAAAAAAACAAACACTTTCAATCTCCTTGCTCATATTTTCCATAATAATATATGCCACACTGTCTGTAAGCTCATTTTGGATGGTTTTTGAGATACCGTTTAAAAAAGGCCCAAAGTGTGAATCATATTTGCCCATAACAGTAAAAGTTTTTTGTAATTGCCGCCATTAATCGAATCTTCGATTTCATAGTGTCCGCGAAAAGCTAATCCTTGGGAACCCAAATAAATCGAAATATCCATGAGTATTTTTGAATTTGATTTTCCCAAACCTGATTATTAAGAGAAATGATGGCCCCTTTTTGGGCTCTATCTAAAGCTGTTGCTATATTTTGTTAGCTAAACAATTTTAATTTACAAGACGAAAATATATACTCCTTAGATTTAAAATATCTTTCTGTATTTCTGCATTGTATTCTCTAGGTGAGAATACAATGCAGTCTGGGTCCTCCTTTCCGAGTATAATATATGTGCACATAGTAATTTTCAGATCCTTCTTTTTTCTGCTTCACTATCAAGACGTTCAAAAATAATTGCTTAGTATCTGAAACTTTTGCTAGTTCATAAAATCACTGGAATATAATCGATCTATTGAGAACATTATCTTTAGTATCCATTTCTGGAGTACGCTGAGTCCGTTCATTTGATTATTGTAGGCACCTTCCCCAAGCTATTATTCCGAACCTCAATTGTGATTCTACCAGTGCGAAGTATAAAATTCTCAAGTGAAGGTGTTATCATTATCGATGATTGATAGATGTGAATTATCCGAAAAATTGATTTTGGTGATTGAAAACGGAAGACATTTTGTCTTATCGAAATTAATCGTGAGTAATTTGGAGTCGAACCATTGTTTTATTTTGAGAAAATCTCTCTCTACTCTGCCAAACAACTGTCGCCAATTTTCACCAGAATAGAAGATTGCGGTGTCATCCACGAAGCTGATTATGTGACCTTCTGCATCAACATGGTATAAATCATTCAGGTATATATGTTGAATAAAATGGGGCCCAGTCCTGTACCTTGTGGGACTCCAAATTCCACAATGTTATTATTTGCGCGTATTGTTAAATGCTATATCTGATCACGGTAATTTGGTAAAACAAACAGAATAAATGACACCTAATTTGACAGATGTAGCTTCAATAAGATGACTTTCATTAATTGTCAAGGTTCGGAAGTCGCTGTTGGGCGACTCTATATCAAAGAAGATGAAAAATTTCCGAAAAGGTCGCTGAAAAACTCGAAATTTCTCCACAAAAAAGACTGTTCAATATTTGGAAAAACCTTTCAAATCTCCTTGTATAATCCCGAAACGAATAAAATAAGTCAGCTTCGTTCTTTTGTAGGTCACTAAATGTCATAAATCGTGATTAGTCGAAATGGCTTGTGTGGTTGTGTATTATGAGCCCGAATTTTATCATTTCATGAGTAATAAAAACCGCTATTTGGGGAATTTCATTTGGGAGACGCATTATATCAAATCAGTCCAGTAATAATTTTGAGTGGCATACCTCTGGTGGGTCGATGATTCGCATTCTGCGTGTGTACGGTATTTGTTTGGAACGAATTTCAGTATAAGTACAATACGAAGAGAAATCAAAGTCGGAGAGAGATACAAACACTGAGGGAGTAAATATTTCTGACGAAAGAGAGGTTTTGACTTTCAATTTCTTCATCTTCACACAAAGAAATATGGGGATGTGGAAATATAAAGAAGTAGCTTAATGAAACATTTTTTCTGAAAATTTATCCCTACTAAAAATATACCACTTTCAATTTGAAATTATTGTCACTTGAAACGATCATTTCTTCAACTTCCTTAGAAAGGAGAATTTGAGAAATCACTGATGCAATCCTTATAGACGCTTCTTGTTTGTCCTCGTATAAATTTATGTATAAATCTCCACTTTCCTCAATTTTTTGGGTGTTCATTTGAAACTTGTCTAGCAAGGAGTAAAAGCTATAGTCTTTCTCGGAATACACGAATTCAAAATTTTCTAAACATTTTTCAGAACAACTATATATTTCATATGATACCAGGGAATATATTCTACTAATCAGAATAAAATGAATATTATTCAACGAATTAGGTTAAATAACTGAAATACTTCTTTTTTTGGCCTTGCTCTCCAGGTTTTTATGCCTGCGTTTCGCCTACTACTGCGGTAGATACTATCAAGGACGATTTGGTAACGGCCTGAGTGAAAAAGATGGTTATCCCGTTGTTCTGAATACATTGACTACGAAGCCCGTATTTGAGTCTGATTTTATATTATTAGTGGGGGTAGTTTGGTTTCTCTTGACTAGATTACCCGACCTTTTTCGTTTAGCTTGAGGGACAGGTAGCTAGATTCAATTAATGTTCATTGCCTTTCCTTTTCTACTGAAATTATCTCTATGATCTAGAGTTTCTATTGCCTCTCTATGTTCTCTTGGATAGTAATTTTCAGTTTTATCGAGTACTACTTGCTTGCTTGAAAGCTTATGCAGATGACCTTGTCATCTTGGCAAGGTCCACGTCGGGAAAGGGAACTTGCAACATTCTCCAAAGTACGATGGATGAAAGTTGTTCAGAGTTGGTACCAGAGAAAGCAGATGTATGTCAACTCCAGCAAAACTGTGATAATCCCCGTTACCAGAAGAAGAAAATTTTACAGTTTAACGCCACTTTCCCTCATTGGTGAGGTAATAACATTTGGAGTGAAATAACTTGGCGTTGTCCCTGATAAAAAATCATCTGGAACGCTCACTTGGAAAAAGTTTTACACAAATCCAGACTGTCCTCATAAACATGTCGGAGGATTTGTGGTAAAACTTGGAGTTTAGATCCCAAACAAATCCATTGGATTCATCTGATGATCAGACCTACGATCACTTATGGAACAATTGCCTGGTGTCCAAAGATTTCACAAAAGACAGCTCAAGCAAAGTTCTCTGGCTTACAGAGACAGTTTTGTCTGGCTATCTGTGATACTTTCAATATCACATCATCAGCGGCCATGGATATCCTTCTAGATCTACCTCCTCTCCATATTTTTCTGGAGAGAGGAACTAAATGGACTGCATTTAGACTTGTGCACATTGTCAATTGCACAATCAATTCAATGCAAATCAGAGTGCAACAGACTGTTGGTTGACACTGGAAGTCACAGCATTCTGGAAATAACCTCTGACGTTGTGCCTCCAACTGTCAACTACGAATTGTCCTATACAGTACTGTTCCCGAGTAGAGAGAACTGTATTCTCCGAGAGAAGGAAATATTGAGAAGAGAGAGTTGTTGGTTAACAGACGGATCAAAAACGCCTTCAGTTCCTGGTGCAGGTGTTTCCAGTCGGAGACACACTCACTTCTGACCTAACCTAACCTAACCATGTTCGGCTACAACTGATTTTTCGGTTTGTCCAAGTCGACAATTCATCTTGTTCCATTGAAGACCGACTCGCAGCTGCAAGAAATCCGGTGTAACCCGGGTGTTGCTGAAGGTTCTCTGGAGCCCTCAGCTGATCTTGGTCCACAATATAGGTTTCCCGTCGTGTTTCTCTGAGATTCTCCCAATTCGGCCTGTAATATTTCTAACAAAGGAAAGGACAACTATCTGGGGTTACTTTAGTGTTCGCTCTCCTGGGTTGTATATCCCGCTCGAATTCTCTTCCGCTGAACCCATTCCTTTCAAAAGAATTCTTTAGGTGATCGAGTTCCTCAGGTTCCCCAAACAACCCCCCCTCCTTGTGACTGGTAGTTAGATTTTTTTTCAGGTGGGTTGGTTTCCTTAACACTCGGTGTATGGTAATAATAATTCAAAATCTGGATCAAATACAGGCATCGTAGCTACGGCCGTTACTACATCAAAATTGATAACGTCTACCGCAGTTGTAGACGAAACTTTAGGCACAATAACCTGCCGACCACGGCCAGAAACCCGAGAAATAGTATTCACATAGTTATCCTGGCCGTGAAAGTTCAATTATTTTAACATGCAATATATTCGTGGTGCGTTTGTCCATATTTGGAATTCAATAGAAAATATTCACAATCTGGTATAGGAATAGACAAAGAAACACCTTTCTTCTTTCTTTCTAGAACCTCTCAGACTGATTGTGGCACATTCAGAGGATAGTACTGCAAACAGATTATTTGAAACGATGCTGTCTGTATAAGCGGAATTGCAAACTTGCAATCCCGTCGTCGTTCACGAAGTGCTCCAGATAATAATAGCCCTGATTGCGGAACCCCTATTTACGTATACAGAGTTCTACTTGGCCACATACTGTTTTGCTACAACAAAGAGACAATGCATATATTTCAGCGGTAACTTCCTCTTGCCAGTATCATAATTATTGCTAAATCGTACCGTATCAACAGGATATTGCGGACTAATTAAACAATTCACATGAAGATAATTTCATGTTGCGTTCGTGTATGACGTGATGTCGTAATGTTCAAACCGTTGGATTCGTACGCGATACACGGTGATGGTTTTAGATGAATTTGGTACATCCAAAACAAATATTTCGACGAGCGCCCCTTCAAACAAGTTGGCATACTCAGGAGGTAAATAATTATCCCTAACTCTTAAAATGGTTAGGAATTACACGTTAAAAGGTAAGACCCAGTTAGTCCTTAGCTCGCACAAGTTTCTCAACTTCTGAGAGTTGTCGTTCTTATGGAGGCGAAAGTGGGTAACGGAAAAACAGATTTCAAACAGATTTCTGAATAGATTCTCAAACAGATTTATATCAAGCACGGTCATTTTTTCACATACCTTGCATAAAAATTCAATCAAGAAAATTACAACGGCAATCGAAAGATATTTTTATGATAGAACCTTTATTTCCCAAAAATACTATTTTTAAATGCTACAGAAACAATTGAACTTAACTGAAAATTTAAATTTCGTCACGTGACCAAAAACGGCTAGCCATTGTATGTGACGTCATACTGTATTTCGCCAGTCGCCATTTAATTTATGTTCAACTGTTTGCGTTTGCGTTTGCTGTTTCGAAGTTTCCGTTGTTTATTGCGATATTATTGTCTAAATCTGTGGTTTTTACTGTATTTAGTTCATTTTACGCAGTATTATTTGCTATTGAGTGTGTATCTGTTTTTAAAAACAGATCAAGTGTGTAAATTCGAACAAATATGACCGACAACGGATTCACCTCAGAAGTATAAAAATATATATTATATACATTATCATAAAAGGAGATAATTAATTCATAATAGAACCTAATTTAATGACATTTTTTGAATGAATAATTTGTGTTGAATTGTGTCAGTTTAGTTAGTCTTGAATAGCTTCACAATTAATATTTAATTAAGCTTCTAATTTTCCAATATCTCTAGCCTGAACGCAATGAAGAGCTTTCCTGTCATGTGAAATATCATTTTTATTTCTTCTGCATGCATTTAATCATTTTGTTCGGCGATTTACTATCATCTTCAGGTACTTTTATAAATATTTTATTGGGTAATTTAATGGAAGTGTTTGTCCACGCAGGCACAATGCAAATTTTGTAATATTGTTTTGTTTCATTGCCTTTGAAATTGAAAGTCCTTGTTAGATTTATATATTCAACAACACACAAACAAAGCTGAATCAAGGTTAGGTTAGGTTAGGTTAGGCAAGGTTATAATACAGTTTCTATCAAGAAACAGGACTTCATTAGACTTTACACACAAGCACTGCAGCTGCTTGAATAAGGAGACTCAAACGACAGTCACAGCCTGCGCCATATGCGTGCGCCCGGGTTAATACGGTGTGACTTCATGACAGTTCGCGCCTTTGAACGATTGTTTGAATTGG
Organism: Leptinotarsa undecemlineata; assembly: GCA_015342065.1. Lineage (NCBI taxonomy): Eukaryota > Metazoa > Arthropoda > Insecta > Coleoptera > Chrysomelidae > Leptinotarsa > Leptinotarsa undecemlineata. The sequence goes on from WOGP01002213.1 coordinate 7,402, forward strand.
TTTTTCAACTCAAGAAACGTTCTATATTTTTTATAAACTGACTATTAATTTTTCACTGCTCATATTTTGCAGTATTTCATAGTTATCATAGCAGAACACATTTACTATGTGAAAAAATCTGCAAGTTCCCTATTTCGAACAGTTTTTATTTATTTGATGGTCGTTCAGGAATTCGCGCTCAGAAACACTACATTTTTCTGGTTTTCCAAATATCTTGAAATGCGTGTTTTAATCTCTCGCTGAGTCTGACCAATATATTTTCAGCTATAGCCTTTCTTGTTTGTAGGGAATAGCTTCAAATTTATTATATATGAAATAAAAAACAAGATATCACTATTAACTTACTGTTAGTGAGTTTAATCGTATTCAAATTGGTGTCTACTGAACAGCACATAGTCATAGAAGATATAAACACATTCAAAATATGTGTCATGTCATAGACTGACATGGAACATGGAACAGTTGGATAAAGTGTGATTAGAGACAACTGCCTGTTACTGAAATAGGAAACAATGACATTGAAAAAAACAAGTATATTTTTCCCTGAGTTGTTTAATGTTAGTTTTTATGTTAAAGTACTTGGTCGATTGAAAGATGAAAGCCACTTCCAGAAAAAATATATTTGACTCATTGTTTTCAATTGTGAGAATTTTAGTTAAATTGTTATCCATCAAATATCCTTCTTTGAAGACATGGTGAGTGAGAGCTCATCTCTCCGGTTGTAGTATATCACTTGTATGTGATTAAATACGGTCTCTCAGTAATCTCAACGTCTGACCCATATATTTACCATCACTATTTTGGCAAGGGATTGAAAGAGCCAATTTCAATTGCATATTTATAAGAGTTTTATCTTTGAGTTTGAAAAATAATGGTAGATGAAGTTTTGTAAGAGATGTTTACATTGAAGTACCTAAAAAGTCTTGCAAGTCAAGGTGTCGCATCGTTCACAGAAGGTGGAAACTGAACAATGAAGGGATGGATGATGTATCAGCCTTGTCTGTAGTGATATTTGAAGGCAGAATGACATTGCAATTATTATTAACATCTATGGTAAAAGTACTGAATAAGAAGAATAGGATTATTATAATAGAAGGAATGATCAGAAATGCTGAGAATTCAATTCCCTATATGCTTGTCCAATTCGAGTCCCGTCGAATGTACGAGGTTCCTCTTGAAGATGACCACTTGGTGATCGAAAGACGTGTAGAGGTGTTGAGAATAACAGTTTGGTGTTGGAATAAAACTTCAGTAATATTCATTACTAGACCAAAGGTTCCAAACAGTACATCACAAGTATATCCGTGAAGTAAAAAAAAATTTCTTACGTTACCTCAAAGACGCTCATTCGTAGTATATTATCCATGCTCACCTGAAACAAAAGATTTATTGTTAATGTGATGTTTTTTGAGAAAAATACTAACATAACATTATTTCAAAATCAAGTGCTACATGAAGCATTGAGTGGTTGAGGACCTGCTCAGGACGAATTTGATTTTTTATACCCTTTCACTACTTTTCTGCCTCAAAATTTGTCGAATTCAATGAAAAGTTACATGAATTCATTTAATTTCATTCAATTCAGTGTTGGATAGAACAGGAGTATATGAGTTGACTTTCGGTTCTTCCCAAAACTTTATATTGGCCAATCGGAAAGATCATCATCCAAAGAATAAAAGAACATAGAACCAAATCCACAGCTATTAAACAACCATCGGTAAAGGGGTAGGCATCATACCACGACTATGATATATTATATTTGGAAGAGGAAGGTTTGGAACTCAATATTTTAAAGTTCATAGAAAATTTGAGATTTAAAAATTCGTTAAATTCACTGAACGACTAAAAAAAATTAACTTTTTCTATGAAAATATGAAAACTGGTAATTAGTTTGTTACATGTCCATTTACCGAGTTGGTGATTTTTTTATCACGTTTAATGAGGCGATTGAAGCGATAAGAAGGACTATTAAGTCTACGAATGACACCCCAATCGGCAAGGGTATTCTAATGCCCCCAACCAGCAATCATTATGAGTTAAATATTGGTTGTGGCCCAGATAAAATATAGTTTGGTCGTTCGAGCCAGATGATGGAAAATTAATACGTTTTTTCTGTGAAGCATATATTTATTGCGATCCCATTGAAATACATCGTTCGAATAGATCAAGCAGATACAATGAATATTTGATAACGCGACGTAATGTTAATCACTCGCAATCGCATTCCACTTATTTGCTACAGTCCACTGCATGAAATAACAAAACCCAAAACCGTCGATATGTAAAACCGAATAAACGGAACACAGTCGAAACATATATATTTTGATAATAGGGCATTGTTTCCGTCGAACAATGTTAACTGCCATACACGTATGATTCATTAATAATCGGAATTCGTTCAATTACATTAAAATATTCAATTATAGTTATTCGGAGGTATCGGGCCGAAATTCATCCCCGGAAATCCGATTTCGAATTCAGCCCGAACAAAGGGATTAAAAGTTATATTTAGATATGTCGACAACAGGATTGATGAAAAACTCTCCACCATATATCGTTATAAAAGTTCGGCTGAGCCAATTCAATCAATCGATCAAAAATACCAAAGGTTCTGATCATTACGCGACCATGGATATTGTAAACGAGTATTGAAAAGAGTATACGTGGGTTGTATACGCGGACTACACATATTTGATTGGAGATTTTTTTATTTTTCATGTTGGTACTTTGGAAATTTTGGGCATCAAAGTATGTAGGAGTGGACTTCGTTGCAGAATTGCTGAATTTTGTTGAAAAATCCGTTGCCAGAATCACGAATATAGTGTTTGAAAGAAATAAGTCACTTGCCTTATTGCCTCTTCAACTCCAATCTGGATAACAATAATAATCTGGATAACATACCTATGTCATGATTTTGTTCATCTATTTAACCTCTTGATAAACTTTCAAAAAGATGTTAATAATGCCACTATTATATGAAGTAATAAAGAAATTACTCAGTTATCAAATATGATAAAAATAGATATTGAAAAAATTCAAGCCTAGTGCTACACGAATTCCCCGTGCTTCAACCTAAACAAAACTAGTTTAGTTACTTTCAAATGTATACTAGACTATTTAGATTTGGATCATAGAAAACAAATAGCAAACTAAATTCTCAGGCATTTACACAGAAGATAAATTAAATTTTAACCAACAGCATTCTCTGATTTATGAAAGAATTGAAGTAGATAATCATCTGCCTACCATTCTAGAAAATAGCACAGATATCAAAAAGTTCCGAAGTACAGTTGAATATCTTTTAATCAAAAAAGCTTATTTTTCAATCTATAATTTTACCGTGATAACCTGTCAATCCTACTTGATTTTTCAATATTCACCTACACTCATCTGTCTTCTTTATGTTTCATTTGTGAAATTGCAATGTTTGTAATATTTATATTTTTTGACATGCATTTTATGTTTCTACAAGATTTTGTCAATAAGATACTAATCTTCTGACAATAAAGCGTATATTGATTGATTGATTGATATTAATGATTAAAAATAACGACAGTAGAGGTACAAGTTATATAAATGGGGGAATGAATAACTGGTAATTGAAAAGTAACTTAATACTTGTTTGGAAGTTGTAAATTTATCCAAAATACAAAGAAGATATGAATAATCTGACATAAAACATGAAAAACTTATAAACAATATGACAAAAGTCTGAACATTTTCCATTTTTTCAACATATATACACTTTACACATTCGCATACATAGCTAGACGTCCAATATACATAGTCAGACGCACAAAAAATAGGATATATACATTTCAAAAAGTCGTTGATTTTTTTCCTCAGATAATGTCACTTATTGAACTTCTAGGGGTGTTTTTTGAAGAAACTCCAATAGGGTTTCTTTGAATAGAAAAGAACTGTTGATGCTGGTTATTCTATATGGAACAGAGTTGTATAGTTTTGATACGATATATAAAAAGATTTTTGTCCAAAAGATTTTCACATGAAAGATACAATATAATTTTTTTTGACGGGTACCATTACAATGGGTTGACACTTGGGCCTAATCTTGTATTGAATGATATTTCATTCTCACTCTAAAGTAATACAATTGTCCCAAGTCGAGAGCTTACTGTTATTACTTTCGGCATCGCATTTTGTGATCTACTACGAATTTGAATTCAATTTAATTTTACTACATATATTCTGCTCAGTACGAACAAAATGTTTAGTAATACTGCGATATAAAATTTCTAATGGAGCTCGAGAGAAATAAATAAAAGATTGCCGTATTCTAAACGCTTCAGTTGGCAGCACAATTTCGCTTCAACATGAATATTTATCCTTGCGACAACAAAGCTCCGTGGCATCTTTGTTATAAAATTTTCGAACTCTGTTTTAATGACTTCTCAAAATGCTGTGTACCTAGACGCACTATGAAGAGCTCAAAAAGCTTCATAAAAACCAAAAGAAAAAGTACGTTGATATTTTTTGTGTAGTGTGTATTTTACAGTAGTTTTGTTGAACGTTTCCGACAGATCGAACATAACTCAAAAGTTCATGAACTTGAGAAAGTACGAGAAAAAGTGGAGAGGATATTATAGACTGTAAAACCCACTCGTTTATTCACCTCCAAAAACAATTGCGTCCGAGGCACAAAATAAATCATCAGTAAATGGACTTTTAACGACAGACAAAACAAAGCATGAAAATAGCAGTCAGTAAAAAATCACCCTCCGGTTGAAACCTTTTTAAAGCACTAACTAGGCTGAATAAAATTTCAAAGTATCGATTGCACGGTCTCTCGTTCGCCCATCGGCATCGGACGTCCGCCTGACCAAAATCAAGGAAGCAAGGGTGTTGGTGTTCTGTCAAAAAATATACCGGCGAGTCACAGTGATTAAATTACCATATCAAGCATGCGGCAATAGAGGAAGTGCAAGTCATGGAAGGTTAATTTGGACGTCTGCCTTGTGGCCTTTATTTGTTTGTTTTCTTTTATGATAGACACAGAACTGAAAACAAAAAATATAAACTAACTTTTCCCCGCCCAAAAGTCACCAAATTATTTCAATTTTGTCTTTTTTGAACATTACCACAGCATTTCTGAATCACTCTCAACAGGAACAGGACTACCGCCGTCCTAATTTTTAACGTAAAACGTTTCAAGAGTTGCAATAGAACTATCTTGCTGCAATGTTCAGGAAATAGACAAATCGCAACATTTTAGGTGAGTTTTCTAGAAATGTTCTCAAAATGCCAATTATCGATGTTTTAGATTTCATGAATAAGTGAATCATTGTAATGTTATTCAGGTTAAAAAGCGTATAAAGTTTCAACTTGACCATCCAACAATAATAATAATAATAATCCATCGATATAAAGCGGCCCTTAGACAGCTATTTTATTTATTTACTTATTTCGAAACAAACAGGCAGAGCCTAGTTATATGTTTCTTATCATCTACAAGTACAGTTTTGAAATAACAAAAAGACTAAAAGGGAAACCAAGTGAGTGGATATAAACGCAGTAGTGAACTAGTAAACTATAGAGGTACGTTCACACTCGTCAGCAGAATCAGGAATTGATACCTCTCTTAGGTTAGATTTGAGTTTGGAATATGATACCTCGAATATACCAAACCTAATGATATTTGCGTATTTAATATACATTGAGCTAATTCTGTCAATGGGGGATTTATGTTGATTGACATGAAAAGTAGTTTGTCGTGGACGAATACCTGGCAGCGGAACATAAAAACAGATTTGACTGGTGAGAAAAATGCTATCTACATGGCCATTCAAAATTTTTCCTAAGAAAAGTATACTCTTTATAACTCTTCTGTTTTCCCGTAATTCTATGTGAAATTCATCTCTGATCGGTCCATACGATATGAAACCTGGCAAATGACCGTATTTTTTAAAATACAAATATTTCAAAAATGTATTTTGTATTGTTTCTAGAATCTGCTTTGATTTTTTTTTGGTTAGATTCCCATATAATACTTGCATGTATACTTCGAATAATTGTATTGAACAAATATTTTATACTGTTTATAATTTTTAATTCGTAACTGGTACGTTTTGAAAAACCTAGTCTTTTATTAGCTTCATTAGTAATATTTTGAATATGCCGACTTAGTAGGTATTCCGTGAATTTTGGCAATGGCTCCTTAATGAATTCTTTGGCCTGTCTCATACCCGGTGCCTTATTCCACCATTTTTGAGATTGTTTTTCCTTACAGTTGCTGTTACAAATTTTTCGCAGCGCTTTGCTGTACCACAAAAGGGTTCTGGGCCAATGGGGGAGCATCGTGCTCCTTCTCGTGCTAGTGAATCAGCCTCTTCATTGCCCTTGTATCCTGTGTGGCCCGGTACCCAGGCTAATGACAGTTTCTTTTGACTACCTAGTTCTTGTAGCTTTTCTAGGCAGTTCCAGACCAGTTTGGAATTGTTCTGCATGGAGCTAAATACTTTTATAGCTGGTTGGCTATCCGAGTATATTGCAATAATCTTTTCCTTAAACTCTTGCCTTAGTAACTCTTCTGCCTGTTATAATTGTTTTGAAGTTACAGTATACTGATCAGTATACTGATGACTGACCTGGCTTTCCCTTGAATATGTATATGTAGTGGCGTTAGGTTCAGCAATACTTCTAATGCGGCTGTTGGGATGGTTCTCATATCACCCGTGGCAGACAGGCAAGCTTGCCTTTGAATGCCACTTAGCCTTAGAATCGCCCCAGCCTGCTGAGTCTTTGGCCACCATACCACCGAGCCATATGCTATCATGGATAAGATAACCCTGGTATATAGCCATATGGTCATTTTTGGTTGTCAATCCCAATTTTTTTCGCAGATCCTTCTACACAAGTTGAAGGCTATCGTGGTTTTTTGGATTATCTTCTGTAGGTGTTGATTCCATGTCAACTTGTGGTCAAAAATGACTCCCAAGTGTTTTGCCTTTTGCGCAATTGGAATTTCTACCCCGGGCAGAACTGGTGGCTTCAGCCCTTTGAGTACTTTCTTTTTTCAAAGACTACTAGTATAGTTTTGAGAGGGTTTACTGTTTCCTCCTCCTGGCACCATTTATTTATTATGTTTAGAACCGTTTGTGTGTTCTCCGAGACAGTTCTTGTGAATTTGCCTCTTGCGACAATCGCGAGGTCAGCGGCATATCCTAAACAATGTATGCCTTTGGATTTTAACATCATTAGTAGTTCGTCCACTAGGATAGTCCACAGTAGGGGCGATAATACCCCTCCTTGTGGACACCCCTTGCCTGCTCTAGCTATGACTGTGGTTTCGCCTATGGATGATATGAATACCCTTGTTTCCAGACTGGCGTTTATCCACTTACACAGGAGGGTTGGAAACCCTTTTCTGTCTAGAGCTTTGATGATGTAGATGCGTTATTAAAGGCACGCTCGATATCGATGAATGTTGCCATGGCTATTTCCTTATACACTAAGGATTTTGTTAGTAGCCTGTTCAGATCATCTAATGCAGATCTGTTGGCTTACCTGCCTGGTACGCATATTGGCGTTTGTTGAGAGGGTTTATTGATAATACCTCATCTCTTATGTATCTATCTATCAGTTTTTCCAGTGTTTTGAGCAGGACAGACACTAGACTAATTGGTCGGTATGACTTGGGTGTCATATCGTTTACCTTCCCTATCTTGGATATGTAGATAACTCTGCCTTTTTGCCACTCATTCCATATGATCTTTAGCATATTGTCTTTGGTTTATGTTGCCGAAGAACATGGCATTTGCTGGGATTCAGCTTGTGTTTGCTCGACAGAGTTTTTATGACTTCAAGGTCATCATTTATTTGATTTTGGGATATTATTTGATATAATACTATGATATAACTGGTTGTCATTCTTAAATGTTTGTACCTGACAATGCTTCATTTGAGAAAAAATATCTACAGTGTATAACAAAAATAGGATAGGACCAAGAATTGAGCCTTGAGGTACTCCTGATCTAACTCTTTCAAGGAATAAGTTTCTATCATCAACAAGTACAAGTAGTGAACATCCACTAACTAATCTGGTTATAACCGGATTAGTTAGTCAGAGCAAAAAAAATTAATTGAAAATGATAACTGAAAATATCAGAAGAAATGATTGAAGGAAATGTGGCAGAGAAAGTGAAATCAAATTGTTCTGCTTCAAAATTTAAATACACCAGTGATATCGATTAGAGAAATATTTGTAATACATACATACTTTTTTTGATAATCAATATATTTTTCCACTTTATTGGCTTTATTCAAATTGTTATTCGCTCAAAACTGTGATAAGTTTTGAAGAATTATGGGTATATGGTTAAGACATTGAAATCAAAGTCCTGTGAACGTTTTTCCATTAAATGAATTTAATTTCCAGCGATTAAAGTCCAACTTTCGCACAGGCATAGCTCTTAGAGTGCTGAGAGCCAGAAATCTTACTGTTATTACAATTTCTTTCTTTCGAGTATTTTTGACTCATCGTTATTATTCGAATACCCATTTCATCTAGTTTAACGAAGTCATATTTCAAATAATATGGAATTCATAGAAAAACTTGGAAAACATGAACAACATGAATATGGGACATCTAATCCGGAGTTCTTTTGGCGTATTTCCACTTTCAACTGATTAGCGAGTTTTGCATCAACATACTGTTTATTTTCGTCAAAGATATCAATCTGAAGTTACAAGGTGACATACTTCAAAGTCAAAAGCAACAGCCGCAGCTGTCAAATATATATGTGAAGATTTTGAAAGCATCTGATTCTGATAATTGATGACAATTTGTTTAATGAAATGTAGTGTAAGGAAACTATCGCAATTGAAATGGAAACGACGAGAGTAAGGAGGTACATTTTTCAGATTACGCTTTTTTGTCATGGTAGTTATCTGAGTAGACGTATTTGCGGATTTTAATACTAAGTGTGAAACGCTAGTTCAATTCGTCCCAATGGATGGGCCAGTAGCGTACCCAGGGAATTCGTTCGGGGGCAACTGAAACCATGGGGGACAGAAAAACCCCGCTTGATAATTTTTGGGAAACAGGTTACTACATAGAGGATTTTAAACTGATTTCAACACTTTTCATTATCATAAAAATGTCATATTTCAAAAATATCTTTTTGAAAATCATGATTATTCAATATTTTAATTGTTTCATGATAAAGCAAAGTGATTGTGTTTCATCCAAGTAAACATAAAGTGTTGTAGTATGAGCAGAGCTTAAAATCTTTCAAATATATGAGTAAGGCTAGAGAAAAAACAGTGTAGAGCAATAGTTAAAATATATTAATAACGTTCAACATTAACTAAATAAACCTGACAAAATAATGCTCCAAGTCAAAGCACTAATCTCTTATTTCCACTGCTGGAAAAAACATACCAACAATGCTATGATAATTTAATGTTTGTAGGTAAGAGCACGATACACTTATAACGGTATGCTACTCGTTAGTTCCAAACGGTCCAGTTCGCGCAGATGACGTGAGTGCGAAGCATATCAGGGTTGTAACTTCGTAGACTTGCCTAAATTCAATTTGAATTTCTCACAAGTTCTCTGTTGTGCTGTGAAGTTTAAGCATTATCACGAAATTATTGTCAAGAGTGGTTTTCAAACAATTTTAATTAGCTTTTGTCAATTTAGTGTCGTATTCGAAGCTTCAATAATTTAACAAAAATACGAGTAGGTAGGTATATAATTAAGAATGCCTGGTTGTGCGGTTTTTGGTTGTAATAATTACAACAGAGTGACAAAAGGTAC
>WOGP01002214.1:0-17176 GCA_015342065.1 Leptinotarsa undecemlineata
TTTATCTTGGTCCCCAACTTTCACACCAAAATAATGTTCATAGGCTGTCTTAACGATAGGTGTCATTTTACGTTTCTGAGCCTTAAATGTTATTTCACCACATATATAGCAAAAGCTATCGACAGAATTCACACACTTTCGAGGCATTTCAGATCAGCACTTAAATTAATTTAAAAATCAACTTCACACGATAATTTCAATAGCAACCACGTGCGTACAATTGACAAACTCACATAGGTTATGTTTACTACTTAAGAACAGCTGATGAGAGGGGTGTTATGTAAACAAACATGTGTACCAACTGTTGGTGATGAAATATTTCATTTGTTGAAAACTCAATATACATATATATATATATATATATAATATAATGATACTATATCTTGAAAACAAGAGCTAATATATAATTTTTATGGTCACTTTCGATTTTAACGCGTGGAAATACATTAAAATCATCTAATTTCAACCCCGAAACAAAAACTTTGTTGTGTTGTGTTACCTATGTATGTAAATAAATAAAAATATTATTTTGGTACGCCTCTGCATGTTATTGTATATAGTAGTCGATTCGAGAGGATTTTGTCTTGCAGTTTCTAGCTGAAAGTAATTTTTGAGCATGATCTACACATTTCTGTGAGAGGTGTGTTGGTTGTGAACTCAGTTCCTTTCTTTGAAATTTTCCCACATTTTTTGTATGATACATGATGAAGAAATGAATGCCAAAGAACTTTCAATAAATTGATGGATGTAGCCGTTACTTCGTGGCAGACGATTATAATGAAGAAAATAGTATCAATTCTCTTTTCTTCAGAGAGCTTTTCGTTCTGAAAACTAATCTCTCATGAAAAATGCCCTATCAATTCAATAGAAATTTTCTATTAAGACAAACTCAAATTTTGCGAAATGATACTCAGACTAACGTTGCATGTCATGCACTCGTGTTACAACAGTTATCAGAAATAGCTCTCTACCCGCATCTTCACGGCCTCGTACATTTCCGGTGTCTTCTCGACACTTCCACGGAATCACCGCACTTTCCACCGACGAAATTGTGAAAATGATTTTCATATCTTCCCATCGACGAAATCAAACGGCAAAAGGGGTGTTCGATCTATTTATCGGCGTTTGTTTCAGACATGTTTTATTCAGAAGATTATGTGCTCACGAGATTCGCGTTTATTTATACAGAAATAGCTTCGCCGCGCCTTAGAGCGAACGAAATGAGGCTTGAAATAGTTTTAGGTGGATTATTATTTAGCCCATTATTCGAACGGGAATTTTCAGACTCAAAGAGGGCTGAAGGTCGTCTGGGGTGGATTTGGGAAATATATTACGGAGAGGTTTTCTTGAGAACGCAAGCTTCATGCTCATAGTTTGTTGTTCAAAAGTCCTGAAGAAAAATATTCAGAAATTAATTGAAATACATCTTTATTCCAGGATAATTTTGTTTCTTCAAAAGTTATAAAGTTCAATACACATCTTTTTCAAAAACAATACTCGAAAAATATCCGGGTGATACCAAAATGATTCTGCTCGGCGTCATTCAGTTGTTCATGAGCTGAGAAATTTGAAATTTGGAATAAAAATTTGTTTGAAAGAAGGTGACATTCTGAAAGACAAAACTCTTGAATATATGTATGATATTCAATGATTCTAAAAAGAACCTGTATAGGTTTTCTGGCCATTTGATCTGATATAAAATTATCTTTTTAACGATATAAGACCTGTGGCCACTTTTTAAAAAAATGGCGTCATAGGAGACATTTTCCAAACTCACTAGGAGTCCATCTATAGAAAAATTGGCAAACAACTGGATGAAGGAAGTAACAAATGACGAAGTTTGCCAAGTTTTTCAAAAATTAAAAAAATTTAAGTTTTCCAGTAATCCACGATTTTTTTGTCATTTTTAAATAACATATTTCATTTCATCCCGAACATCCTAAAATAAAGTGATAAATTTTTCAATTTGGACATCGTAGTATACCCCTTTCACTAGTAATTGTTTACCTAGCAGAAATTTACTAGATCATACTGAGAAATATTCTTTTCATTAATATTGCAATGATTCTGAAGCCGGCCCCGACCGTTATCTCAGACAGAAATAAGGAAAATGAAGAAAACGTTAGGCAACGAAATCAAAGGCGTATATGAGGCAGAAATTAGCAAGATGAAGGAAACAATTAACAAGTTGCAGAACCAAATCGTATTCGAAAAATCCATTCCGGAACTAAAAGAGTTCAAAGCCAGTTCTGAACCAGGAAAGATCCCCATGAAGCCGCTCCAGTTCGACGGAAAAACTCCTTGGAAAATTACCGCCGACAATTCGAATGGATGGAATGCAGGAGAAAAGGCGGTAGCATTAACATTGGCGTTGCTAGAGAAACAAGGAATATTCTGCAAACCCTCACGGCCCATAAACAGGAAGACTATGACCAACTTGTAAAGCATCTTGAGCTACGGTATGGACATGTCCACCTAGAACACGTTTACCATTCACAGCTGAAGAACCGCTGTCAGAAATCAGGAGAATCCCTACAGGAGTTAGAAACCAACATTGCTCGATTGGTTCGTCTGACATATCCTGCTACAACCGAGAATGTAATGGAGCGGTTAGCAGTTCAGACATTCTTGGATGGACTTCGCGACCAAAAAACGAGGCAAGCTTTGACGCAAGCTTATTCCAAACATCTCGTGGATGCACTGGCAAGAGATCTGCAATCCTGCAACGGCCAGAGCAGAATTCAAACTATGGAGGAAGATGGACAGGGTTCTGCTGATATTGAGGCCACTATTAGAAAGGTGATTGAAGGAGTTTTGTCTGAAAGAAGCAAATAAGATGCTGGAACCGCGGGAAAATTGGGCATGAGCGTAGCAAATGTCTAAGCATTCAAAGAACTAACACCAAATCAAGAAAACTAGAAAAGTTCCATGAGAAGGGGCAATCGTCAGCCTGTATTCAGCAAGCCCCAGTAAAAAACACAGATGCCTTGTCACGAAGACCATGTCCCGATGGCTGCTCACATTACCAACGAGCAGAAGAGAAGGAAGCAGCTATTTACAGAACTACAGCTGCAGACGACAACTGGGAGGATAATAAGATCAAGGAAGACCAAGAGAAAGACCCAAATCTTGGTTTATTCATCGGATGGAAGAAAAGTAATCGAAGACCATCGTGGCAGGAGGTAGCAGAATATTCGCCAGCGGTTAAGTCCTACTGGGCACAATGGAACTCCCTTACCTTGGAAAACGGGGTTCTGAAGCAGGAGCGTCTGAAGACGGTGCAGAAGAAAGGCGTCAGACAGTAGTACCCTGGAGCAGACGACGGGAAGTGCTCGAATAAATCCATGATGGAGTCACTGGAGGATATTTGGGAGTAACGATGACCCTCGGAAGTAAGACAACGGTTTTACTGGGTTAACTGTCAAACCTACGTCAAGGACGGGTGCAGGAAGTGTGCTGCTTGCGATGCCAGTAACGGACCTAGGATACGACCGAAAGCTCCGATGCGCCAGTATAACGTGGGTAGTCCTTTTGAGAGAATCGACATCGACATCGCCGGCCCCTTTCCAGAGTCCGACCATGAAAACAAATACATCCTGGTAGCCATTAACTACTTCAGTAAGTGGGCAGAAGCCTATGCCCCGCCCAACCAGTAAGCCTTTACCATCTCTGACGTCCTAGTGAAGGAATGGATATGTTGATTCGGTGTCCCATTGGAGCTGCATTTGGACCAGAGCAGAAATTCTGAGTCCAACCTGTTTCAAGAAATATGTAAACTGTTGGACATTAGAAAGACCAGAACTACAGTCTTACATCTATAGTCCGATTGAATGGTGGAACGAATGAATAAAACCATAATCCGCCACTTGTCGAAGGTAAACTCTGACCATCAAAGAGACTGGGACCAATTTCTCCACCTGTTCCTGCTGGCTTATCGTTAAGCAGTGCACGAATCAACTCAGCTGAGAGCTGCGGCTTCCTTGCTACATGAAATTTGGGATGCCTCCAGAACAAGACACTGCGGGAGAAGACTATGTCAGCAAGCTTCGGCAGATATTGGACGACATCCATGAACAAGTCCGTCTGAACATCCGGAGTACCAGCGATAGGATGAAGAAGGCCTATGACTTCAAAGCGAATGCTGGAGGATTCGAAATCGGTGACCTAGTTTGGCTGTACATTCCTAAGCGACGCCGTGGTTTATCACCGAAGTTGCGGAACTCATGGGAAGGTCCGTACAAAATCATGAAAAAGATTAATGTCCTCGTCTACCGAATCCATAAGCCACCTCAAGGAAATCCTAGGGTCGTCTATTTTATTAGATTGGCTCCTTATGCTTGAAATCACGATCAAGTTCGCGCCACCAGAATGGCGTTCCAGCAATGCATGTCCTTATACCCGAACGAACAGAAGGTCGTACATGTGGTAACTCGTGAAGAGCCGCGAGACCTTTTCAAGGTTTCAGTTGATTACGCACCAGCTCACTGCGTGGCAAAGGATCTCCAAATGTCCAAGGGTAAATTTGTTCAGCAACAGTTGAAGAAGGGTCAGAGAAACATCTTCTAGTTGGTGACCAAAAAGCATTCTCGAGACAAACTATCCTGTGAATATGTCTGTAGAAGTCTTACTAGATTGAAGGAGACGATGCTCGACCAGAATCTCGTGGACTTGGCAATCCCAAAATTAGCATCTGGGCTCGACAGGCTGGACTGAAGAATTGTGAGAAGCATGTTGGAAACAATCTTCAGATGCAGCGGCATCCAGATTTTGGTGTGCGGTAACCATCTTCTTCGACCGAGCATGAAGACTGTGGAGTGTTACTTCCATCGAACTTTACAGTGCAGATATGGGAAGTCCTGCAGGTATCGACACACGCCAAGGGTGACATTCGAGACCAAACGTCTTTAGAAGGGGGCAATGCAATGAATCTGAAGCCGGCCCTGACCGTTATCTCAGACACCAAATATATGACTCAACGCGAAAGGAATGCGATTGACCAATCGCCACAAAAAGAATAGATGAGTACCGACACCGCTAGAGGTCTCTAGAATGTGCGTCACCAATATAAAAGGTCGGGTCCTCGCTCAGAGAGGGAGTATGTATCTAGAAAGTGAATCGTATGTTTAAAGAAAGAATTCTAACTGTGAAGATGAATTAAGCGTTAGTTGCTAGTTATTGTATATAAATCAGTTGTGATAGTGGAATATTGTTAATAATAAATTTGTTTGAGACAATTTTTTAATTCGTTACAATATATATTAATTTCTCGTCGATAGGTATATTTACATTTTGGTTTCTATCATAGTATTGGTTTTGAACAAAAGTTGTTAATCTTGAAATTTCTTACAACATTTTTATCAATAGGAAGTTCAATTCCATTGAAAATTTTAAGGAATCACTTTCCACCTCAAAATTCATCGTAAGTGGATGGTTTTAAATTCTATGTTTCCTATGAACACCCTATTTTTCTTTTCTACATAATTCATTTCCTTCTGATCATAAATTATTTGCATTGACCTGCCATTGCAGAGCAAAATGTATCACATTCATACTCTTTTAGTACTTTGATTACCATTTCTTCTCCTTAACGCCGAATCCCACTCTAAAATTCAATCCAATCCTCAATCTATCAAGATGTGAATTTGAGATGACCGTAGTTATAAAATGGTGGATTACATATTTTTTTCACAACTACCTCAATAGGGTTATCAAATGAGAGAGCTCAACTGGTAGACTAATAGTACACTTTGAAAAAGAAGCGAATTCAAGATGGTTACATCTACAAAATGGCGGGTTACATATTATCTCACAACCATCTCAGTATGGGTATCAAATAACAGAGCTTGATTAGTACTATAGTAGCACACTATAAAAAAGATTCAAATCCAAATTAATCTATACCAAGAACTTTGTCATCTCAGTTTCAAAATACAAGCATGGATCTCTCACCCAAGATTTTCTGTGGTTTCAAAGACTGTGTGGCGTTAGGGTGGCCAAAAATGATACGTCGTTAGCGATACATCTCTCAAATTATGGTGAAGGCCAAAACGTGTCAAGAACTATGTGGCATTAGGGTGGATAAAATGATTTATTGTTAGCGTTTTCCCCTCTAGATTCAGGCACATCTTGTTGTATATAATGCCTTGCCCCTCTGTGAGACCTCTGGGGGCGGGGGTCAACCGTTATAATATCTTTCACTCTTGTGAACAACATGATAAATAATAATTAAATGAATAAAACTAAAAACAAACAAAAATAAAACGAAAACTGCAACGAAATCGAAAAAAAGGCTTGAAAAGACATAAGAAGTTACTGGTAAGTTAGATTGCAACAAATTGTCGAAAAATACACCTTGTCATACGGAGGCACTAAATGAACTGAACAGATTGAGAAGAGAATCGAGTAACAAAATTAGCAACTGAAAACCTAATGATAAAATAAGCAAAAACAAATTTATGTGAAACGATTTTAGCATAATAATAGTATAACTCAGGTTACGCTATTATTATTTTTTTATCTGATCACTACCGTAGATTGCTGAGGATTGTGGTGTGATGACTGCTTCCTAGGACCTCTCGGATTATTTTTTTGTTGTCAGTACAGTTGATTTTCCTTTTGAAAATGATTACTTGGTGATCTAAGCACGTGTAGGGGTGTTAAAAATAAGGATTTAGTGTTGGGAAAAAATTACAGTAATATATTACTACACCAAAGATTGTAAACAGTGTATTGCAAGTTCAGTACATAAAACCGTTCACATATTTGTTTTTATTATTAATACTTTCATGAACACAGTCGTCTGTCTACCTGTAGTTATTTTTTCTAAAGGAACTTCCTGATGATTATTTTCCTATCGATATCATTAATAGTAAAAAAATGAGTATTTTTTTGGCATCTGAACACATAGTCCATACCATCCATCAACAAATGCATCAACAGGGAGTAGTTCTATTTTCACAAATGAGAAGCAACTTCTTCCTACATAAGGAATGAAACTTATCAAACAAGTGCATCGACTTCCAATCTCAAATTCTTCCTCTTGCCACAGAAAAGAATACATTTTCATATTTAGCGGTATTTTCGTACGATTCCTATCACGGAGACCTATTTACTGTAGAGGTTCTAATCGAACTTTTATTTAAGTCGATTGCAACTTGGAATCCAATAGCTACGTCCAATCCAATTTCCATTACAGATAAAACTTTTCACCGCACAGTTGCCAAGAAAGGATTCGCTAATATAGGATACCGGATGAAAACGCTGTTGTTCTTTTTACCCAATTGTTTCCGCAAAGGAATGTGTATATCAGGGTGGATTTTAAACGAAACAGTGTGCACTCCTATACATTATTAGAATTGAATCAGGCACGACAATGAAATACATGTTTTGATTCAGTTCTTTCGATTTTCTTTTACTTTGTAATATCTCAGGTACGAATTAGGGATATTGAGGATGTTTCTTGATGTTGTCTGGGATTTCTACGTTTTACAACGTGAAAAATGAATAACTGTAATAATAATAATATGTTTATTTGCCAGCAATAGAAAGAGTTTGCAATACATCATATGCAACTTCAGATAGTATACAAAAAAAGGAAAACAATCAATGAAATAAAATGTCCTAGATATGGGTAATAAACATTGAGAAAACCTAATAAATCCTAAGGTTGTGCTTGGGAATTCTTTATTTATTGTGTTACCAAATAATCTACGAACAGTATTTCAGTGTGAGTATTTACAGTATTTACAATATTCTGGGCCTGAGAAAAAGTAAATGACAATGAGAGGAAAATCGAAAATTCAGTTCATTTCTATAGCGATGAAAGTAGGGAAATTTGGATAAGTTATTTGTTATCAATTATATTTAATATAATTTCATGATCTACATTGAGGAAATACTTTTTGAATATATTTTTTATTAGTGGTATCGAGTTGACTTTCATAAGCTTGAATGAATCGAAGAGTTTTTGTATTACTCCTTTTCACTCGTATTAATGTTCCTGACGAATCTGCTTTTGGACACCACTTAAAATTTCACAATCATAACTTTAGTCCTAATAGAAATTCCAAAATATTACATAAAATAGACTTGACTTGTTTGAAGAGTTGGAGATTTCCAAAGAACTTTCCAATAATGATCATTGTTTGAATACTCAAGTAAACTTAAACAGAGATATCCTTTCCCTTCCCTGAATCTACCCCAGAGAGCATTATACGATTCGGAAATTCAAAAATATGCCCGTCAACTGAGAATTCCACATTTTCATGGAGAATGCAGACACTCATTGGGTAGCTAACATTAAAAACGGCAATGCTGTTCAATATTTTGATAGCGTAATCTTGAACCTCCAATGGAATTGGTAGGATATTTTGAAAGGGGTATAAAGATTACATATAACAATGATCAATATCAAAATTTTTACCAGAGTAATTGCGGACATCTGTGCCTACAGTTTCTTCTCCATAATGTATGCAAAAATGGGTGGAGATGAATCTTTGCGCGATTTAACCGTTGTCGAACTTTATGAAAACTTTATCGATCGACTATTTGATTGAGAATGCTGAACCTTGGGAGTTTTTGGATGTTAGGCATATATTACCAAAGGACTACCAACATCGATTTGACTTGCATATTCGCTTACCATGTTTCATCCATTACCGACATGAGGTACCACCACCTACATCAGCTGCGTTATCGCTTCGAAAAGCAATGTATGTCTGTGAGTTCACAAATAGAATGTTATCATGTTATGATTTTTTATTCAAAATGTTTTTGTTGTTTCAATCATTATTTAAGGAGATGTCAAACTGACATTATATCAGTAATGTCTATGATATTAACGCTAACGAGTCGTTCTTTAACGCTCTCTATCGATTTCAATCCATCCATTCGATTAGATTCTGAATATACTTTGGCTTTGCTCAGTTTCCATTTGTATCCAACATTGAAGAAGGTATGAAATTCTACTACTATGAAAACGCTGACAAAACTAACCAAAAAAGCATCGATATCCCTGTTGGATCTTACGAAATTGGTGACATTGAAGAATTAATAAACAAATCCATCTCGTCTAAAATGTTCAAGGAAAACCCTGAGGATTTTTCTACCTTAAACCGAATAATAATACGCTGAAAAGTGAAATATTCTGTCCGAAACACTCGATTTATATCCGGCCTGCAAATAGCTTAGCTCACATGCTGGGGTTTCCATCTACTGTACTCAAACCATACGTACATTACGAATCCGATCTACCTACACATAGATAGCAATATTACGTTTGGTGCCTTCTAGAACGACACACCGATATACGAATTTTCTGTTGATGTTGATCCAGGTTATGATGCATTTGACGAAACACCCAATCACCCCATTCACCTACCTATTGCACATAGAGACGAAATAAACAATATTACGCTGCGAGTGCTCGACTAACATTCTAGACTCATTGATTTCCGAAATAAAGAAATAATAATTCATTTGGAATTGATGCGAAAGTATGGTGCTGACTATCGACAAAAATAATTCACCTCCTTACCCCAAGTCAGTCTTCACCAAGACTTTCACTAGTCGACAACTATTAACAACGGAAAATAAATTGTTTCTGGAATCTCTTACTTATCATGTTGTCCAATAAAGTGTTGTTGTCCAATAAACACTTTTAATAAAGTGTTTCGTAAAACATTTTACGAAAACCGCAAATCGATAAGTCCATGCAAAAGGTAGAGTGGCGTACATCCTAATGTCAAGTCTTTCTGCAACAACGATGTTATTGAAATCAACATCAATCAATCTGATGCCTACGATGCTGCGATACGATAGTCTGCTGTTCATTAGTGGAAAAGTTGAAAAGACCATAGGGGACGGTAAGGTGTCATTCGTAAACAATGTGCAGCACATCAAATTAAAGAGAAACTTATGCAGAATGTATCGACAAAGATAAAACAAAGATGATGCAATATGTCAGAAAGCCACTAAAAGCCCCATCTTCGTTAATGATAATTGAATCTCAACCACTGAACTGTATATATAAATGGAACGCCAGTGCGCTAGGAACATTTCACGTCTCACCTGCATCGAATGTTAGCGAAATGAGCGCAGACGCACTAGAGATCATCTGGAAAATGTAAGTTGTTGATAGTCTAATAATTGGAATATCACGTACGTCTGAGCTAGTTGAGAGGTTTTAACTTTTACAGGTACGGCCTTTCATATTATCTGACGTCGGATGGTTTTCAGTTCGTGTAGTTATTGTTATTAATTTAAATACATATCAAATTAAACTTTTTAGTTTAGGGTAATATGTGATTTTTGTATGTAACTTTTGTAATGAGTATTTTTTTCAAGGTGAATAAACATTATTATTATTATTAAAAGCTCATGGTCATTGAGAGAAGTCATTGTAGAAACCTACAAATTGTAGAAACGATTAGAGTATCTGCAAGCACATTAGAAATTCCAAAAACGTAGGTATCCTGTTATATCTTCGACAAACAACTGGTTTCGGCAGAAATTGAACCAAGAAATAATCAAACACCAGATTTCATTCAGATATGCATATGCGCGAAATCAATTAGGCGTAAAAATGTTCAAATGCATTTAGCATTCCATTTATATATACAATTCAGTGATTTTCTCCTGAACCAGTGTTCCTCATTGTGAATGATTTCAGATTGGGATCACTTATTGATGATATTTTGATGAGTCCAAACATGTTCTGTTATTCCCAATTTGCTGGTTTCGTCTTGCTGATGGTGTTTCTTTCAGGGTATCCGGTAAATGCAATTCTTTGAATCGCAGTCAGCGTTTAGTGGCCTGGTTTTCGTAAGGCTGCTACGGATAGTGTTTACGGATCTGAAGCAGGTTCTGATGTTATTTATGAACCCAATTCTTCTTATCTTTTTCGAAAATTCTTTGATGTAGGGAAGAGCAAGTACTGGTTGTGACTGCTTCCCTTTTTGTAAGGTTCTTGCTGTTTTTAGCGAAAGTATGTTCCACTATCACTCTGGAGTAACCAGTCCGTTGAATATCATTTTTGATGATGCCTATAGGTCCTTCTCGGGACCTTCCTTCATATTACAAAGCGTATATTCGTATTACCATGCGAAAGCATAGTATACTAGAGTCTTGATGATTCCTCTATTTGTCGAGTGATGGTGGATGATTTCATGGTTCAGATATTGTTTACAATATATAAATACAGATACTGTGTACAGAGGTTTCCCACTTAGTATCGGTCCTCTGCACCAATACTCTTATAAGAATGGCAATTTGTTGTGAACTTCTTCCTCCATTGTGAAAGTGATGGAAGGTATTACGCTGTTGAGGTGCTTCAGGAAGGTTTCTACTTCTTTCTTCCCATGGTTCCATATTATGAAGGTTTCGCCAACGTATCTCAACCAGACTTCTTCAATGACAAGAGTTTCAAATCACTCCATATATATTTTGGCTATAATCGGTGAAAGTGGCGATCCCATTGGCAGTCGCTCATCTCGCGTAAAGAATTCGTCCTTCAGTTGGAAATAGCAGTTCCGTACACAGCATCCTAGTAATTCTATGATTACTTGTATCGGTAAGTACTTTCTAGACAAAAAGAGAAATCATCAAGACTCTAGTAGACAGAGGATTGTCGGAAATGATAAGAAGAATTGTCTCCATATATAACATCAGATCCTGATTCAGATCCGAAAACACTATTCGTAGCAGCCTTACGAAAATGCGAATGCGGATAAACCTAAGTCGGCATTGCCGAGCACAAAAAACACAATCATCGAGGAAAAACAAGCAAATCGGGAATAGCAGAGCATATTTTGACTTATCACATGAAATCAAGTGGTTCCAAGCTGAAATCATACACAAGGAGGCACACTGGTTTAGGAGAAAATGCATAGAAGCAGCATTTATGTTGTTCAACAACGCATTTAGCCAAGCTAGAGCAGAAATATGCAACATATAGAAACAGTCAGCTCCTGCTCAACTGATGAACCGGAGACATGGAAGAGGGGATAGGTGAAAGCACTCGAACGACCTATAAATAGTCATCCCTAGGAAGAATGAGTTCAGTCACTACCCAAAGACTATTGTTGATACTAAAAATCGAAATGTCGTGAATTGACTCGGCTTGAATTTTTTTTCATTCTTGATTTTCCTCAAATTTACTTTTTTATTTCTTGTAAATTGTTCAATTTCCAATTGTTGCTTGTATTTATTTCATTGTAATTTCAGTTCAGGATTTTTTTGCTTAATATAATTATTATTTTAAGATATTATTTTCAATTTTATTGATTCTTTCAGGAATATTTTACATCATATGAGACAATGGAAATATTACCTGAGGCGTATTCTAGCGCTCATGTATTCAAAACGTATTCGTTTGTGATTCAAATACATTCATTCTGGCGTTGAAATGATAAAGTTACATCTAGTATGATTTGAAACGTGACTCTTTAATTTTTTTGTGATTTTTACCAAACAGGATGCGAGATCTCATTTGATTTGATTTGTTTATATGCCTTATCTTTGAGTATGTCTCCCATTTTCCTTATTGTTATGGGCACAAAGGAATAAACGTGTGTTATGGACACAAGAAACTAAAGCAGTTTTACCGAACATTAGAAGAGTTACAGAAAAATAGAAGGAATTCTAAAACTACAAGGCATTAAAACAAAATATCACCCTTCGAAAAGCATCAGAAGTTGAAAGAAAACAGTAAACTTCAATACAGCAGATATTAGAAACAACATTTTCGAAAATGTATGTCCGAACCTCTAACATTCGTTCTATAATCTCATCCTATATTTTCTGCGACATCGATTAAAAAAAAAGCTTGGTAGGATTTTCCATTATTCTTATTGTGAAATGAATATTTAGTGAAAAATTAAATAATGTATTCAGCAGCTAAGCAATCCCCAATGATTGAATACTGGAGAAGACGTCGACAGTAAGTTTCTTACAAGGTCAATGTATAATAAATTAACAACAGAATTAACTCTTCAATTATTTCATGAATACCTCATTCTGAAGCAGTATGTTTTTAAACCATTAAACTGTAATTTTGTAGAGTTGCCTAGTTTCTGTTAGAGAAACGACCATGAGAAAAAGAAGAAGAACTTAAAAGACTACTTGTCTAAGGGTCAAGTGTGGTTAGGTACAATATTTTCTAAAACGTGATATAAACATTACCGACTTTTCAAACCCATTGTACAAGTATCGACTAAAGGAATAAAAATGGGATTTCCTAAAAGTGAGTAAATTAATTCTTTTTAAAAATTGAAAAATATATTTTTATTGAATTCTAGCCAAGAGAAAACCATTACCAAAAGAAGTTGTAAAACAAAAATTAAGAGAGAAGAAAAAGTTATCAAAACAGTTACTCAAAGAAAAGAGAGCTCGTTTATTAATTAAAAATCTATCATTTCAAGTAACAGAAGAAAATTTGAAAGAATATTTTGAAAAATATGGAGAAGTACTTAATGTAAATTTGTTGAAGAGACCTGATGGCAAATTAGTAGGTTGTGGCTTTGTACAATTCAAGTTGGTACAAAAAGCAGCCAAGGCAAAACACCATACAAATGGAAAAGAGTTTTTAGGAAGAGTAATTTCAGTTGATTTTGCTAAGGCTAAAAACAAACATCAAAAAGATATTGCAGAAGTGAAAAAAAATGAATCATCTGAAGAAGTAGAAATCAAGGAAGAAGATGATACAGATCATATCAAGATGGAGGAGAGGAGAAAAACTGAAGAAAATAGTGATAGTGAGATGGAAGTAATTAGTGATAATGACGAAAAATGTGTGGGTAGTAGTGATGAATTGGAAGATGAAAATGATGTCGAGGAAGTCCCAGAAACTTCAAATGAAAGAAGGCCACATATAATATCAAATGATGTTAGTGAAGAGAAGACTGTTTTTGTTAAGAATGTACCATTTGATGCTACTAATGAAAATTTGAAACAATGCATGCTTCAATTTGGACCTGTTTATTATGCTTTAGTGTGTATAGACAAACTCACAGAACACTCCAAAGGTACAGCATTTGTGAAATTTGTTGTAAGTAGTCGGACAGTTTTCAATAATTTGTAATTCTCTGGCTCACTTGAAACTTTTTTCTAATCATGAATAAAAATTTGTAGATACGATAAACTGAAAATTTGGAAAAATCAAAAGAATCATTTTAGGTGCTTATTTTTGGCATTAAAAACTCATGGTGTGAACTATCTCTAAATAAGGAAACTTTTATTTCCCAAATGAAAAAATATTTAAAGATTTGAATTTAACCTTCAAGCAAATAGGCTAGGTAGGTCCAAAAAGTGGGAGTGTATATATTTGATCCTCTACTTCAACTCCTGAGGGTTTATTGGGTCTCGATCAAATAAATCCAGCTTCCCAACAAAGTTGATTAGTTCATTGGGTGAGTGGTTATTCAGGTCAGATGGCAAGAGTAGAAATTGGACAGATACTGAGCTATAGATTTGGCTTTCCCAAAATTTGCATTTATAATAATTTTATGTTCATTCATTATCTAATTGTCATTATGGTCTGTTCAAAGTGGAATGTTGCTCAATGCCAATTTATAACCTTATTGCACAAATGATCCCTGATTCAATTCAACTTTTTATATAAATATTTTTTTATTTTTGTAATTATATATCCTTCTTTCAAGACCTTCATTTTCTAATTATGTAATAGTGAAATATAACTTTGAAAAAAATCAACATTTTATATAGGGAACAAGCGATATGGCTAGTGATTTATTATTCACCACATGAGATTATGAAAAAGGTGTCATTTTTTGAGTTTTTACTGTTGAACATGAATAATCATTTAGTGTCTGGCCAAAACTGGTTTTAACGGCCGAAACCAAAAACGAATTTGGCAAAGGTCTCATTTTCGGCTGAAACTTCCTTACAAGGAATGAATATGTTTTGAGGGAAAAATAAAGAAAACCTTATTATAATCAGTCAGTCTTTATTTTTTTATCTTTAAATCATAACGTTATGCAGTCTTCAACATTTTTATTTAATGATAACCCTTATATGAGAAAATATATTAATTGCATCTTAAAAATACTTAAAATAGGTGAGGTGTTTATTTGAGTAGGTGTATATCTTTCTTTTTGATATTATTGATGATTTCTCAAGAATATTAAACATAAAATTACTTATTTAAGTTTAAATCTGCTTAAAATTTGTTTTTCCATTAATCAGCTGTCGCCCACATACGAACGACAACTCTCCGAAGTTGAGAAACTTGTGCGAGCTAAGGACTTACTTTTTAACATGGGATTCCTAACACGTGTGATTCCTAAGTTATTACCTAATATGACAATAAATACTTAATATTTATGTAATAAACAAAACAAAGTAAGTCTCGAGTCACAACATGATTAATCACGTGGACGCGGCAAAATATCTTCGTCGCTTGTATGAAATTCAATGCGCCGAACATGACCGATCACAACGCGGGAACTCTCGAATGCAGTTTCGGTTTCGGTAGGTGTGCCACCGAAACTCGTTTTTTTGCCAAATTTCGACCGAAACCGAACTTTCGGTCGGACCCTATTATCATTATTTGATAGGTTACTTCTCACCAGATGTAGACAAAATTTTCCAGAATTTTTTATTTCTTTTCTTCTTCAGAATAAGGAAGACGCCGATAAGGCTTTGAATGCAGGAACAGAGTTAACGCTACTTGGTAATATATTGGATTGTCATCCAGCTCTCAATCGAAATGATGTTCAGAAGAAAATTCTTGACAAAAAACAAAGCAAAAGTGAATCAAAGGACTCAAGAAATTTATATCTTGTTAAAGAAGGAGGTATGTACATTTCTGAGACATTGATGGTTTTTATTATATTTTTTTTTTATCTAGTTATATTAGCTGGAAGTAAAGCTGCCCAGGGTGTATCAGCTACTGATATGGCAAAGAGACTGCAAATAGAACAATACAAAACCCAAATGTTGCGAAACTTGAATATGTTCATATCAAGAGAAAGAATTGTTGTACATAACCTACCAGCAACTTGGGATGACAAAAAATTTCGGACATTGTTACAAAAATACAGTGGGCCAGGCGCTGTGATCAAAGAGGCTCGAATTATGAGAGATATGAAAAACTTGGATGCACACGGTGTAGGAAAATCCAAAGAATATGGCTTTGCCACATTTACTAAGCACGAAAATGCATTAGCTGCATTAAGGAACTTGAATAACAATCCGGAAATATTCTCATCTCACCGAAGGCCCATCATAGCCTTCAGCATTGAAAATAAAGCAATGATTGTTGCTAGACAGAAGCGATTGGAAAAGTCAAAGATGAATAATCCATCAATTAGAAACTTCAAGAAGGATAAGATAGATAGTGAACCTAAAAAAACACAGGGAAAGATCAGCAGAAAATATAAACCTAATAAAAACAAAAAAGAACAACTTAGGGATGATAACATTCCAGAATTTTCTGGAATTGCCTCTAAACCAGGGGTGAGGGATAAAATGAGAAGCAGATATAAGCTGCAGACACAAGCAAAACTGCATTTCGAGAATTTGAAGAAGGAGAAAAAGAAGCAGAAGAATGCAAAGAAGACATTAGTGGAAAAGAAGAAAGAATTCATTAAGCAGCCCAAACAGAAAATAAATAAGGTTAAGGAAAGTGATTCTTTCTCAAAGTTAGTTAACGAATATAAGAAAAAATTAGTTGATCCAACCATATCCTATAAGTCAAAATGGTATCAGTGATCTTGAATAAAAATGTAAATTTTGAAGTATTTTTATTGATACACCCTTTCAGTCAAGAGAACTCATACTCTGATAAATGGAACAATAAATAACAAAAAAAACTGAAATTGTATGTTTCAAAACTCCTATTTATCAAAAACTATCCTATGAACCATCAAATTTCTCACTTATTTGATCATTTTCAAATTTGAACACTTTTTCACATTTGTTGTCTCTTTGGAATGAACCATCATCAATACAACTTCTCACAATTTTATTTTTTTGGAAAGCCAAACTTGAATGTAATTTTGAAAAATCTCTTAATGCTGTATTGAGTTATGATTGAAAGATGTCACTTTTGAATTAGAAATCAAGACATGTTAATGCATTTTTCTCAAAAAATGTGACTTGAATGTATTTGATTTGTTTTGTTTTCCATGCAGCACACTGTATAATTTGTTGTTAAATA
>WOGP01002215.1:0-17175 GCA_015342065.1 Leptinotarsa undecemlineata
CTGAGATCCTAAAACTGTTTTAAGTCTCAAAAATTAAAAATTTCATTACCTCTCATAAATACAACTTCTATTATTCATAAATTTTCTTCCTAGCTGCTTCACGAAAATAATTTAATGGACTATTTGAAATAGGTACATTTTGTGGGTGTGATGTGATTATTTCAATCGTTATACTTTTTTTGTTTTTTAACGAATTAAAATAAATCAAGCACTAAATGATAAATGAAGTTTAAACAATATATCGGTGAAAACCGTACTCAAAATCATTTAAGGGGTTTATGAGAATAGCGCTTATTCTGAAAATCATTGTTTTGGGTTCTAATGAGTTAATAAAGACCCCCAGTGATAGTTTTTTTCGAATCCAGACAGCGATCAATTACAGCTTTTATCATAAAAGGAAGTTTTCAAATCTATCATTATTTATTGGCTTGTTTTTTTACACCTTCTTCAGTAATTTCTAGAAAAATACTTCAGATATAAACAGAAACATACAAGGACTTTCAGAAAAATATTGGGTTATTATTTTATCTTTTACAAGACTTTCTATTTCAGGTCTATAAAAATCATCCATTTTTGAGAGGTAGGTATTACATGACCTTCACAAAAAATTAGCAAGTTGATATACAGAAAATTTTTATTAACCATATATTCATGAAAAAATGGATGAGTTAATCAATAATTTATAAAATAGATTACTGTATTATTGATCATTAGTGAATTATTTTATTTGTTATAAACCCCACTAACTACTAATTTAGGTAAATATTATGTGGCCCATAAAAATTATCGCGAATATTAAATTGGAATTACACTTACGTTGAAAAATTCTAATGATTTGTATTTCATTCTTATTGAAAGAAACCAAATTTATGTAAATAAAAATACATTAATATTCAATTCAATTAATGGAAAATGAAAGAACAATTAGAACATGAATGATGAAATATGAAACTGGACTGATGTCAGTAAAAATTCGATATGAATAAAAAAAATAGTGGCAGTAATGATTAATGAAAAACAAAAAAGTATTTTCAATTTATTATTCAATCACTATTGTATAGTTGAAAATCCACATGCATTGAAGAAATGAACAAAACAGAAATCAGATTTTGAAAGAAGAACTAGGATCTGAATGTACCTTACCTTTAACTTAGACAGCCCCTGGTTCATTTGATGTTTTTCTCTGGAATATACACAAACAAATTCAAATCAGGACTCATTTCAAACCCATATATAAACAACGAAAATGGGTAAAGATCTATCACTTCAATAATTATTTGAGCAAAAAAATTAAGTGGAGAATTGAAAATAATCTAGATAACATCAACTTTTTCTCCAAAAATCAAGTTGGATTTATAATGAGGGTGAAGAAGTGATTGAATAATTAGAAAAACTTCCAAAAAAGGAGGGTAGTGTATAATGGAATTGGCTGAAAGGTACTTGATAAAAATCCAAGAAGTATTCAAGTAACACTTGACCAAATTACAAAAACTTAACACTGCAGTATTGTACAGCGAAACACGTGTTGCGGTTTTGTAAACTGTTCAGTGAAAAGCTCATAATGAAGTGTTACTAGAATAAACTTCACAAAGATATATATAGATCTCGCACAGAAGTTTCTTTGGTTATGGTTATTTAAATTAATCCGTAATTTTGTTTAAATTGAAGAGAGAATAGTACAAACTGAATAGGAAAAAGCAAATTTCTTCCAGTTTGTATCCGAAAGAAATTTTAATAAGAAATGAGGAGTTTACTAAATTAAATTACTTTCTTTGGAAAATTTCAAATTTTTTTAGTAAATAAGATGGAGAAGTAGAAAGCCAACAAGCTTCTCTTCCCAAAACCTAATTTACATTTCAATTTAATATTTATAAACATTCATATTACCTATCCTAGTTACTCCCTAACAATAAAATGTGTTGATTCATGAAAATATAGGAATAAATATTGTTACTAATCATCTTACCTTTGGTTGTGACTCCAGTAATGATTTGTTTTCATTCTTCAGTGTATTAATTATGTCATCTTTTTCAGACAGATCACGGCACAATTTTATTATTTCCTGTTGACGACACTTAGATTCCTCAACAATGATATTCTTCGACATAGTCATTTCCGATATTTGTATATTTTTGTTGGATATTTCATTTTTCAAACTCATTACTTCATTCAGCAACTGTTGTTGCATTGTTTCTTTTTCATTCAGAACTTGAAAAATGTTATTTCTATAATCAAAATTTTTGGCTGCCTCCATTGATCTCTCGAGTATTATGTTATCCTTTGACTCCAGTTCCTTCTCCAAGTTTATTTTGGTCAGCTGCAACTGCTCCAATTCTATGAATCTAGCGTTATTCTCGTTATGTAGGTCGTCAAATGTTTGTTGAAGTCTGACCAGCTTCTGTTCATTTTCCTCTACGTGACTGGTCAATTCATTATTGGTATCAAAGAGAATTTTATTTTTGTTAGATTCTTCAGAATACATTTGTTTTTGTTTTTCCAACTCAGAAGCCAATTCTTTCTTATTTCTTAAATATCTTTTATTCTGCATTTCAAGTTCTTTATTCTTCCTAACGAGTCTATTATTTGTTTTCTCCAAATCAGACATTTTTTTTGAAACCTCCTGAAGTTGAGAGTTCAACAACTGATTTTCACACAGTTTTTTTTTAAACTGTTCATTACATTCTCCATATTTCTGTTTTGTTTCCTTCAATTTCTCTTCCAACCCCTGAATATTGGATTTGAATAAGAAATTTTCGTTTGCAACAATTTGGTTTTCCAGTGTGACCTTTTGTAGATCATTAGCGTTCAAATCCAGCTTTGATTTGAGTTCTCTATTTTCACACGATATGTCTTCATTAACTTGTATTTGCTCCAATAACTTGTGATCCAACTTAGAATGATTTTCTGCTTTTACGCTCAACTCCTTATTCTCCGTTTTCAGTGCTTCTAATTGATTTGTTAACTTTTCAACTTCTGATCCATGTTGGTTTATAGAATTGCACAGCATTTTATTTTTTTTCCTCAACATTGAGAGCAATCCGTTTTGTTTCTTCAATTCATCTCTCATACTTTTCAAACATCTACTATCGATAATGGCTACATTTTCAGTCAGCAACATCATGGCCTCATTTTTTTTTAAACATTCTGAACAGTCTCCAGAACACTGTTTTTCATCTTCAGCCATTATTGCACCTTGAATAACACCTGCGTTAATACACTATTGCAGTGCCAGAATCATGCAATTAACTGGTGCCCTTGTCTCAAGAACATTATTTCCCCACCTCACTCAATATTTACTACTCACTGGTGGGAGTGCTGCAGACAAAGTATCTTAAGTTTATTTATCAAGACTATTTTATACTATACCTAAAAATGTCTTCAACACCTGTGGTAGCATATAATAATTTCTGTTCTTCCAATTTTCTGCCGAATTAAAGATTTTCATCCTAATAAGAACATTGTTGCCTCTTCATAATGTTACGAAAGAAATGTGTGCTTTGTCTTATAATGTTATCGAAACAGTAGTGATAAGGTAGTATCTTATCCCGAAACTTCCAATAACATCACTGAGGATGAAAACTTTCCATATAAGTGACAATGTATATTAATACTATTTTATATATTACGATGTATTGCATTTCTATGAATGATTTTTGTTTCAATTACATAATGAATATTTGGAGTGTAGAATATATGGGAAAAAGTGATTGTGTTATAAAATGTTAATATGAAATTAGTTGTTTCAAAAAGATTTTTTTCCTTTCCTCTCAATGTTCATGTGAAAGTAGTTGTTTTCATCTGAAAAAATTCTGTGTTTGATCTAAATATCTTTATATAGAATTTTATGGTAGTTATTATCTTTCTTCTTTCCTTCAAAAGAAAGGAGTAGAAAGCTAAAAATGTTTTTACAAAAAAATAAAACTATTATGCAGTTCAAATCACACTTGCAGTATGATTAACATGTAACAAAAAATATTCTTCAAAATTATTTTACATGAAATTTGAAGTTCAATAATATTTTTGAAAAATGTGTTTTAGTGACTAATTCATCCCATTATGATAAACCATGTGTGGTCAGGCTGATAAGAAAGCTCATAAAAACTCACTGTGAATTTTTACTACTCAAACAATAGCAATTCTTGGTATTGATATTCGAAAATGCTGATGCAACAATCGAAACAGATGTTTAATACTTCCGTTCATAGACCAATTTCTCCTGGATTGTGTAAACAATTATTGATCTCTGAAGGTTATAAATTCCGTTGATATTTATAATGAAGAAAAATTGATGTACATGGAGTAAAATAAAGATCTTTGCGAAGATGGAAGCCAATGGTGCCAATATACAGGGTTATACAAATTCGAGTATATTCATGGGGACATCGTGATCAGTAGGAGATATTCGGTTAACACTTTAAGGTTTACTGGTATGATATCTTCCCACCATATCCAAGTCAGACAGCTAATGTTTACGGGAAAAATATCTTCCCAAGTTATAAGTATACATAAGACGGAATGTGCTGCCATCTATTCACCAATATAGGAAGCGTCGTACAAACGCAGAACTATTAGGTGGGAAATAATTATCCCAATAGTTTATCAAAAAGCATACATTTTTTAAAAGTTTTTAATGTCCATGTTTTTGTTCGTGTTGTGCCTTTTTTTTAATAATAGAAGGAAATATTACAAAAAAAATTAGGTGAGTTACATAAGTATTTAATACTATCAAATTATAGTGTATTTGTTTTAAATAGTATTGATATTTGGCCACAGTGAAATTAAGGAAAAATAATTCGACGTTTGAATTTGTACATTTTATATTCAGGCTTTTTTCTGTTGAATTATTACTGAGAAAGTTAATATTATATATAAATGCCAGTCAATATATATGAATTGTGGAAATAAACCTAATTTTACGTATCTGATACTTGGTTGGTCTCATTTTGCGTGTTTTTTGCAGTGTCAATGTGCAATTTTAGTCCCATGTAATATAGTCAATATGTGGCATTCCAAAAAAAATTGTCAGATGAGCATTTATGAATGCTGATGAATGAAAAAGAGATTATCGGTGATAATAGATATGTCTTTTGATTCTGAATGTGATGGTGATTCGGATGGAGAAGATAATTTCTCGGAAGCTCGACAAAAAGTTCAACTCTCACGTTAGAACAAGACCAGCAATTTCCTAGTGATCCTAAACAAGAATCTGAACATGTCTTATTTCATACAAGCAGTTACCTCTCCAGAAATATTAAATATGCCATTTACATCTACACAACCAGTTTTTCACGACCTAGACGTCACCAAAAAAGCAAGCAGTCACCTATTCCTGATAGCACGAAAACTGTGCAGATTTTCGAACGTAGGCGAGTATATGCCTACAACGATTAAAATTTATAGAAGTTGCGCTCAGTGTAGCACTAAAGCGACAGAGAAACGAAGCAACATTATTTGCTCAACCTGTAATGTTGGTCTGGTGAAAATTGTTTTACCCCATTCCATAAGTCGTAGTTCACCTTAGTTTACTTTTATTATAAGTCTTAAGTTATTTCATACTTTTATGTAAAAATGAGGATTCAGTTTAGTATTTGGTTAACATTTTATACTTTTATAATAAAAATAATCAATGACAAGTTCCCACCTCTAAAAAAATAACCAGAAAAAAAATATATTAAACAAATATTTTATTCCTAGTAAATTGCAGTTCATTGGAAAGCTCTAGTAAATGATTAGTTAAAATGTTTCTCAGACTTCTGCAACTCAAAGAAAGGGTTAATACCATCATTGCCAATTGATTGGTTGATTTTTCAGGATGTATTGGCAGCTCTTTGGTTAAATTCGAATTAGTGGAGAAATCGACCGAAAAACACTTAACGACATCATATAGTGATGAACTTGAAAATAGACAAAAAATTTAAACTTGGAAGAATGAAACAAAACGAATACCTGTAGGCTTGGGATGCAGCAGCACTGGCTGAATTTCACTTTTCGAACCACGACGCTCTAGTTCGGGTGATCCCAAACGCCAGTCTCTTCTTTCGTTGGATGTTGAATGAGATCGACAGTCCCGCCTTAAATGTCCTTCTCTGCCGCAGTTATAACATTTAGGCTGCCCTCTTATCTTGAGTGCAGTTTCAGTTCATCAAATACTTCGTGAAGAGTTCTTCAGAAAATACCATGAATCGATATGTACCTTCGTCTTTCTTTCCATTGATGGTCACCACTAGAACTTTTCTTTATTGTCGCGAAGCAGTTTCAGCAGCTTCAAATGCTATGGCATTAATAATGGCTTCATTAAATTTTTTTGACGTGTCATCCTCAGTGACTGATGTTGCTCCGTGTCACGAACCCCATCGATGAAACTATGGACGCTATCCTGTGGGTGGAGTTATCAGGTGCTTCTGGGTAAGCGAGTCTCACCAGTCTTTCGACTTCGGCCCCAAACTCCTCTAGAATCTCTGATGGAACTTGAGTTCTCACCTTCAGTTGAGCTTGGTAGACTTGTTGAAGGTGCTTACTATCATATCTGATTTCCAAAGCCGATGCGACTGCTTCATAATATTTCTGCTCATTCACTGAGATATTTTTCAGAATTTCAGAGGCCGTATGAGTGGCAATATGAGAGCTATTACTTTCCCCTCATTTTTCCATTCATTATTTTTCGCAGCGGCCTCAAATTGTCTGCGATAAATTGACCCTGAAGATCCGCCAGCGAAAGATTTATTAAAACTACTGTTGGAAGAGGAAGATTTCGTTTCCGATTTGCATTTTTCTATAGTAATACTTTTCGGCTAAGGTAATTCTTTCCTAAGTTCCCGAAAAATCTCTTCAAACTTCTTGTCGACTCCTTCAAGTTTCTCATCGACTAATTTTTCCAATCCCTCCTTTGTTTCCTAAAATACCTTTCCACATTCTTCCTGAATATATTCCTGTACCTTCCCTTCACTCACTTGGAAAGATTTTGAATCTGCCAATAAATGAACGTACATCTGTTTGTCTTTTTCCAGCTTTTTTTGAAAACCTAGTAGTAGTTCACGATCTTCATTTCGGCGTGATTGTTCTTACTCTCCTTTTTGGTTCATCTTCTTCTCTTTTACGTTCATCTTGCTCTCTTATGCGTTTTTCACTGCCCGCCAGGCTCGCTTTCAAAGCTTCAAATTTTCTCAAGCTTTTCCATTCCGTCGTAATCAACACTCCTTGTTTTCACCACAAAACAAAAAAATTTCAGTCAATTATTCCACTTCTTACACCAAATGTTACCTTTTCCCCATGGGTTTACCAATAATTCATTACACTGAACAAAAATCAAACAACTTTATTTCACTTGTATTGAAGGGGTTATATTTTTTATTTCACTATAAATAGAACAAAAACTTCAACTAAAACTTCAAATACTATTCGAATGTCACCTCACTAGATCGCTTCGAGAAACGCACTATAACTCCCAATTTACTGCCAATCTATCTCCAGTAGCAGTTTTCAGAATAGGAACTGCTGATAATGTCTTCGAACTGCTTCTGTTGGAGATGTCGGCTCTCATTACTAACCTCGTTTCTTCAGTATCGATGGTGAAAAGACACTGATGATTATTTAAAAATCCGTCGACAAGTAAGCTGTTACTGTTGCGTCGAATCATGGAAATCGGGTACCCCCTAACACTGGCTAACTTTAATTTTCTGAACCGCGACGTTCTAGTTCGGGTGATCCCGAACGCCAGTCTCTTCTTTCGGTGGATGTTGAACGAGATCGACAGTCCCGCCTTAAATGTCCTTTTTTGCCACAATTACAACATTTAGGCCGCCCTCATGTCTTGAGTGCAGTTTCATTCATCAAATATTTTTTAAAGAGTTCTTCAAGACCTACCATGAGTCGATCTGTCTCTTCAAAGTTAAGTTGGATTATTGTTCAGTGTAATCAATTATTGGTGAACCCACGGGGAGGAACGTAGCAGTATAAAGTAAAATATTCTGCATCGAGCAGTATACCTCACGACATAGTAGAATGAATATTCAATGAGATATGAAACACCCTAATAACTAAGTTTTATTATCTATTTGAATGTATTCTAGTCAGCGGTAAAACAACATATCAGAATCATCAAAAACTTCCAAAAAAAGAAATAAATACCCTATATGGTTTACTAAAGTCACGAATGTCAGTGAACAGTGACAGTGAATGTTGATTGAATAAAAATAACTGTAGAAAACTCAAACATTTATCAAACAATTATATGCCAAAAAATTTCCTTCCCAAAAATTATATGATCGTATATAACACTGAAAGAAGTCACCTTAAATGCTTGATGAAACACGGTTTTGATAACTATATCAGTGGTATTGAAAATGCTAAACAGCACATTTTGGACGTATAAAAAAAGTAACAAAAAAAAATCCTCCCCGTCTTCGGTCTTTGAATATAATAATATGAAACGCAGCGATGCTGAGGTTCCAAAAAGCATTGGTGAATATTTTGAATCTTTATATTGCAAGCAAACGGCCCAATATAACTTTAACTTCGTTGCTGAAGAGAAATCCTATTTTTCATTAAACGAAGTAACAGTAACTGATTATTTTATAGCAGTAAAAAACCTTAAGCCCAAAAAATGTGTTGGTGTGGGTAATATCCCACCTTATATTATGGAAGGTTGTTTGTCGTTTTTCCAAGAACTGTTGATTTATATACCTAATCTTTCTTTGAGACAAAATATACATAAATATACACAAATCTGGTAAAATGTCACTTATAGAAAATTACCAGCCAATTGCTGTGTTACCTGCTCCTGGTGAAGTGTTCGAACAGATAATATATTCTAAAGTGTGGCTCAAAGTAAAGAATTTAATAAATAAAGAACAGCATGGCTTTGTGCCAAAAAAGTCAACTTCTACAAATTTTTTGTTTTAGGCATGACGTACTTAGAAGTCTGGAAAATTCTACTCAGGTCGTCGTGGTATACACAGATTTCCAAAAAGCGTTCTACAAAGTAAATCATGATGTATTGTTAAATAAACTTTCTCTATGTGGAGCTACTAAGGAACTATGGAATTTTTAGCATCATATTCAAATGATAGAACGTTGAGAGTGAAATTTGGTACCAACTATTCAAATGAGTACCAGTCAAAATCAGGAGTGTCCCAATGATCAAATCTGGTGCCTCTATTGTTTCTCATTTCTATTAATGATCTATTAGCGGAAATGGAATATTCAAATTGTTAACTCTTTGCCGATGACCTTGAACTTTATAGTAAAAAGATTGTATTCACGATTGTAGTAAACTGCAAAAGGATATGTTTGAAAATGTGTGAAAAATAAGTTATCATTTAATACGTCAAGATATATTGTAATGACTTGCACAAGAAAGAGAGATAAAATAGATTATGCATATGAAAATATGAAAATATCACGTTGGCACGTTATATAATAATTTTATATATAAAAATAATCTGGAAAAAATTCAAAATATATTATTGCGGCATTTATATTCTAAGAAATATAGAGTCTACTCAGATTATAATTCTGTGAGAACTAATGATCTCAGGAAATAACTTGAAATATCGAGTTTAGAGAAGAGGACATTATATATAATAATCGCAATATGTTACAAAATTTAAATTAATTATCTTGACTCTCCTAAGTTACGTAGTTTATTGAAGTGAAGAAACCCTATCAAAATTATGAGATCAGACCCTTTTTTCCATTATTCACCACAACTCAAAATACCCCAATCGTATAACAATGCTGAAAGTCACAAATAATATACTATTAATGTCCAAACTCAGCTTTGTCCAACCCCCTAGAGAATTTTTCACTGGTTTGAAAAATTATATATTGTCAATCAATAGCTTCTCTGTCATATTTTTGGATTAGTTACTTTTTAATTTTCTTCTTATTACATAGGTATAGCTTTAGTTTCTTTTATTGTAT
Source organism: Leptinotarsa undecemlineata (assembly GCA_015342065.1). Lineage (NCBI taxonomy): Eukaryota > Metazoa > Arthropoda > Insecta > Coleoptera > Chrysomelidae > Leptinotarsa > Leptinotarsa undecemlineata. The sequence goes on from WOGP01002215.1 coordinate 9,922, forward strand.
ACTGGCTATGAATTTACGATACATCTAAAACGACTTTCTCATGTAATTAGGTTACACCTGTATGAGAATAAATAAATGAATGATTAATGTGAAATCAAAACATTGGGTGATATAACATAATAACTTCGTTTAAACATTTATATGATTATTGAATCATTGAATTGACAAAGAACCAAACGAGCTGAATTAGGCTGAATTATTTGTTTCAACGTATTCCAGTCAGCGATAAAACACCATATAGAACTCATTTATTATGTGAAATCAACGCATTGGGTATCTGCTCATTACGAAATTCTGTTTTCTGTATAGCATATCAGGTTGGAATAAAATAAATACTTATCTATGGAGAAATATAATTTGAAAAAGTGATCTGAATGATCAAAAATAAAATTAAAATATGGCGAAACTTCGAATAAACGCGGCTTGAATTCCAATGGAATTATTTCCAGCAGAACGGTTAGCCTTTGTTGACAATCACTGTCGATGGTTTCCATGAGGTTTGACAAGTTCATTAGTATATGCTTTCAGATCACTCATCAGCGTTTGACAGTATTTGTGAGGAAAACATAGAGTCATAAAAAATTTACAGGAAATTAAAAAAAGCGAAGCAACAATGCAATAATGGAAGAATGAAACAGATGTGTAGTGACTTTCATGAAACCTGACTCCTGAATTAATTTTTAATCGATGTTCAAACAAGTTAACGATGTTTCGGTTAAGTGAAGGTTTCGCTACGGTCCTTATGCATAAATAACTTTATTAATGATGGTTACACTGCCTGAATTAATCTTAATCTATTCACGTCTGGTACAAGACACACAATTTTCTTGATTGTTTTTTTTTGTCTATTACGAATGTCTGAGCGGGTTGTGTTTGGAAATTTCATCGAGATCTCTTATAGAAAGAGAAAAGTATAATAACGAAGATTCCTGCAGATTCAGTTCAGACAAAACTCATCGCCGTTTATTACTGAACGACTGAACATTTTGATGTAATAATACGTATGATTTCACTTAAAATTTCAACAAATGCTATTTACGGAAGTGGAAAATTGCAATGCAAAGAAATTATTCGGTCAAATATTAAGAGTTCTCGAGATGTTTAGAGCTTTCAAACAAATTCAATCATGTGCTGATCACAAGTAAACATTTTTTGAAAAATTCGAACATAATTTTTACTGGAAGGGAAAAGTTCAAATTAACATTGATAAAACCCCAAATGCCTAAATTATATACACCAATAAAACTGCACAGAGTTATTCAATTAGACCAGTGGTTTCCTTTGTCACTGCATTATCAGTGAAATCATCAGAAAGGCTATTCATATCTTGAACCATTGTAATTTCCAACCGAAATTCAGTCTACGGAATTCATATGACTTAAACAGTAAATAGAGAACCTCTACCAGATAATGCAAAATTAACATCCTTTGATGTGCAGAATGTATCTCCCAGCATACCTCCTGATGATACTATCACTTTAATAATAGAATTATTAGATGAGAATAGAGTGAACTCAATCATAAAACGAGAAAAAATCGACCTCCTGTCGTTATGTCTCAAAAGAAATTATTTTCAATTTAACAACAATATTTTTTATTGCTCCTCAAAAGGATCAATTATGGGAAATCCATTAAGCCCCTCACTTGCAGAAATTTTCATGGATAATCTAGAGAAGTCGATCTTTAAACATCTTCTGATTGAGAATTTCTTGTAATGGCATATATATGTGGATGACGTTTTGGTATGTTTTCCAGGTACTAAGAGGCAATTAGATACTTTTCATTAACAAAATTCATGAAAACATTGAATTCACTATTGAAATAGAAGCAGACAACTCAATCAATTTCTTGGAATCAAGAATTAGTAGAAGGAACAACAAACATGATTTTTCAATTAATCACAAACCGTCCTACACGGATATTATTTTGCATTTCCATTCTACCCTTCCTTATCAACACAAAGTAGCAGCTTTTAATAGCATGTTTCACAGATAGATAATTTTAATAAAGAACTCAATATCACCAAGCAAATTACGGTTAATAAAGGGTTTAAAGCCGCATTAATAAACAAAATAGTTGCCAAAAAAGTCTACGCAAAAGCGCTTCGAGACATTGTTCCTATTGATAAGTTAGATATTCAAACTTATAGACCTTTGAGGTATTTTGGAAAACCAATGGAAAAAGTGGCTTCATTTTGGAGAAAACAAGATATAAAAATTGCATATAGCACAAGTAAAACGTAGGAAAAGTTAGTTAAAAATAATAAAGACAAATAACATTCAAATTCGAGAAATCAGGAGTATATAAATTGAAGTGTGGAACGTGCCCTAAGGTACATATTGGTCAAACTGGCAGAACATATAAGGATCGAATCCAGGAACATCATACGAGCTATGTAGATGAAAAAATAAATTCAACATATTCAAATAGAAGAAAATGATATCTTTAACCAAGAGTTCGAAATTTTGCACATAGAAAAAATAGCTTTGTAACTGAATCATTTGAAAGCAATAGAAATTAGTAAAACTAAATATTTAAACATTCTAATGAATAACCAACTAGATTTGAAACGATCACCATAATCGAACTTTTTTTTTAAAACCGAGAAAGAATTATTATTGATATAGATGTGTGGTAATATGCTTCAGGTGATCCTAATTGAACAGGTACCTTAGGTAGAGGTTTAGCAAATTTTTTGGAGGTAGTCTCAATTATGGTTACCTGTAGTATATAAATATTAATTTAAGAACAATTCGAAGTATTCAAATCACTTGACAAAGCTTCGAAGTATTCAAATCACTTGATAAAGCTACTGCGCTAGCGAAACCTGTTGTGATATATTTTTCAAATGAAGTTTGTGGTGATTAAATCATGAGGTGCAGTTTTTGAAATTACTATGGATCTTTATCAAGTAACGGCCGAATCAATCAGAAAAAATGTTCTATTGACATGTTGATAATATCTGCTACCTCTCTCAGTTCAATTTGGTGGTCTTCCAGCACAATTTTGTGTTTTCGTCAGTTTGCAGTTTTTGTACGTTCCGAATGTTCATCGTCTCGTAAGCTCTTAGGGCCACGTTCAAATTCAGCTGGCTAAAAATTTCACCGTGGTTAATGAAGTCCCCAAGTCCCCATACATAGAATCCAACTCATTTTTTATTTGCGTAGGCGTATTGACTTCCAAAAACGAATATTGATTGGCAGGTCGATACTCACTCAAATTACTATTACGCAACAACTACGCATTGAAATTGTTTGAAACTTTGATGAGTAACTATCAATATATGAACAACGAAATTTACTAGTCTTTCTTTACGAATTCTCGTATTTTTCACATATATGAAGCTCCATCCTCACTGGCATGCTTCGCGACTGCATTCTACTTGCTTACCTTGCTTCAATAATTCTGGGATTCAATTCAATATATCAATATCCACACTTTTTAAAAACGTTTACTTGAATGACAGAATCTCTGTAGAAGTAAAAAAAACTGTTTTAAAATCTGTTTTTCCGTTAATCATCTGTCGCCCCCCATACGAACGACAACTCTCAGAAGTTGAGAAACTTGTGGGAGCTAAAAACTAACGAGGTTTTACCTTTTAACGTGTGAATTCTAACACAGCAACTTTCCGAGAATGTGTTTGAGGCGGTCTTGATCATCGTTGTGAATGATTAGGTCAAGACAGGAACAGATTATGAAATGAGTAATTCAGGAAATGACTAAATAATGTTTTAGGACTAACTGTACCATATATTGAACAACAATTTCTAACAATCGAATGTTATTTTGGATAAATTGAAGTGATAATCAATTCCGATAAAACTGAATATTTATCATTTACATCATACTCCAATATGTTTTAATATGAGCCAGCTTGATATGAACAATAATCAACAGATTATTGGAAGTGACTGTGTCGAATATATTTGATAACTGGATGGAGAAATGTTGAATATCAATTTAAAAATGGATTTTGGATTCGATACTTCACAGAGGCCGAACATACTGACAAACGGGTACTTGACATGTGCAAGTAAATTTATATCAATATTGTTTAAAAAGGAAATATTCAGTTGAACTCACTCTAATCGCAATGTAATCGCACCTCGTTGTGAGAAAATCATTGAACACCAATATGCATCTAACCTGAAAATACACATCATATACTTGAACCCAGAAAAAAAAATGTTAACAATGTTTACGAAAAAGTTGACGTCAGTTTCACAAACTATTTATGATATTTTACAAACATCTATTGAAAGTAAATTGTACTATTATAATAGTTATATTTGAAACCTACCATCTGATATCTCAACTTAGGACAATTTACGATTTCATTATGAATAATTCTAATGAAATTATTTACTATTTTTCCACTATTGATGGTATTTCATCATTCGAAATATATTCTGCTTCCAGAATGCATTTCTGAAATGACTCAGAAAACCATGAAGTGAAATCAACCATCCTAGACTTTCAAGTCCACTAGGCGCACTTTTCTCGAACACATTTTGTCTCTTATTGTCCATTTTCCACAAAACTGAATACGTACACTTATTTTAATCGAGTCCGAAACACTTATTTTTCGCGAGAAAGGTCTATCAGTTTATTTCCGTAGTTCGGTACTGTCCACTTCGCGAAACACAATCAATCACGCGATCACACAATCAATCTACGCGAAAGTTGTATAGTCAATTTCACCGTAATCCAAAGATTGTTCACCAAGCGATCACTAATTCATTTTAAAAATCCTAATTCTGACACCAATTGTAACGAATTAAAGAATTTACTGTCCTAAACAAATTTATTTTTCACAATACTTCACTAACACAACTAATTTATATACACCACTTAGCAACTAACGCTTGATTTATTTTCACGATTATCATACTTCTCTAAACGCACGGTTCACTTTCTAGCTATAGACTCCCTCTATGGACAGAGATCAGGGATTTTATGCCGCTAACGATCTTTCTAGATGTATCTGTACTCGCCTAGTATTTTCTAGGCGTATCAGACCGCTTCTTGCGCGGTCATGCGTTTGATTGCTGAGGTATCAGTCAGGGCCGGCTTCAGATTCATTACAATTCTTTCTATTTCTGTGATTTGCCTGATCGATGAATGACTCCGATTTACTGTCAATCAAATAGCAATTCAAACTACTAGCATCTTCTAAAGGCTTCATCTTTTATCATCAGAATATTTCGATTGTGATGTAATTGAACAGTATGTATTGAATATAATCTGTCAACAGAAAAATTTGATATAGAAAAATTGAGAAATCATTTATGATCCATTGTTCCTGAACTATCATCCGTCATGATTGTAACGCTTGTTCGATCTGTTCAAACTAAAAATATCTCAAACGTATGAAAACAAAAAAAAAAGTAGGAAAAACAAATATCACTTTACCTGTCGATGCTTAAGTACACGCGTACAAAGGGGATGCACGGCTTCAGTCGTAGAGTTTGGGGGTAAGTTTTATTATAAAAACAAGAGAGGGCGCCACTGGTTTCCAAGCAGCCCCAGCCTGAGGACTTTCAGATCTCGATGAATCAACAGGTGATTTTCGTAAAATGATCACCATTAAATCAGGTTCCATAAGAGATTTTTGGTTATGAGGGAGAGGAACATAAGACTCGATTGACATTTTTTTTTGACTCGTTATTCTATTGGAATTACCTCCGTTAAACCCTAATTGACTCGGATATAATGGAGCAATATTTTTCAAAAGTATCTTGAGTTTAACATTCTCATTAATGGATACTGACAGTCGATCAAACAAATTATCTATAACTGCATCACTACTTTCCTGAGTACGATTTAAAATTTCCTTCCATAATTTATCGTTAAAATCTGGAGGTTGTCAATTCTGACACTAAATTATCCAAATTATTAACTTTTTGCCTAATTGATAGATACCAGATTAAAGTTTCCCGGAAAATAAATCACTTGCAAATAAGTACAACTGTTCTTTTGAAAAATTTTGCGAAATACAGAGATCATCCATATTTTCTAAAAATCGTTTGAAGACATTTTGCTTTCACAGTTGAACTTTATTATATTCTATTTCGAGAGAGGTACCTGAATGTGAGAACATCGAGTAGAATTCAAGTCAAGTACTGATAGATGAGCGGTAAGTAGGATATTTTATTGGAAGGCTATTTTTTTCTAATTTCAGAAAACCACGGAATCCGAGGACTGTTAAATACTTTTTCTTTTTTTTCTAACCGATCAACTTCCATTATGTACTCCATTTTTATTTTGTTGGCGTCTGAGGCGTTTGGATATCCAAATTATACTGACAGGAAAAAATAATACTGAGAAAAAAAATTGAGAAAAATAACCAAATATATGTAAGTATCTATAAAAAAAAATTAATTTCGACGCTTGGCGTTGCCATGAACGAGGTATATGGAAGAAGGAAAAAATCTATTCAGCAAGGACTACGAATGCAACAGAACATCGACCAAGATTGAATATCTACATAAACACAGGTATCCAAAAGAATCTTTTTGATCATCAACACCCTGTGTACATGTTAACTACGCAAATAATAATAATGATATAAGATCATTGATATAAGATTGTTTACAGTAAATATACATGCACATATACCTAGAAATGAACACTGAACAAATAAAGTACATCTTACGAGGCAAAATGATCTGCCTGTGTGTAAGGAATGACATTCATGCTTTGAATTGAGTACTGAGAAATAAATTCAAAATAGCTACATTCAAAAAGAATATAAATAAATAAAACCAATATATCTATTGAAATGAGTACTAGATATAGATAAGAATATAAGTTGAAACTGGACATATTCAAAACAGAATATGAAGAATCAAAATAAACTAATGTATTGAATGGGTACTAACTTTGTACTTTGACATATTTGGACATAATATAAATAAATCAAACAATCAATGGATATAGAGATTTCAATCATGAGGATTAGAGACTACAAAGAAATCAATACACAATATATATCCAAAATCGTGGAAGTAAGTATTTGAATTTATATTTGTCAATGTATCTCTGCTCGTGGTATATTCTTGACAAATAATTTGATCTTTGTCATACATTTTTTGAGATTAGTTTCGCATCTTAAATTTTCAGGAGGACTTTCTTTCAGTTTGTGTCTGAAAGTTACTTCTTTGCATGATCTATACATCCATGTATAGAGTTACTTATTTGTAAATTGATTACTTCCTTCCTTTCTTTGGAAGATTCCCTTATCCTCTTTTTTGT